>CM050166.1:240166700-240376700 GCA_027410445.1 Discoglossus pictus | reverse complement strand
ATAATAGATATGTGGTTCCATACAATCCACATTTACTGATGAAGTACAATGCACATATCAATGTGGAAGCTTGCACTTCTATCAAATCCATCAAATATGTGTATAAATATATATATATATATATATATATATATATATATATAAAGGATATGATGCAGCAACTGTTGTTGTGCAAGGTGCACAAAATGAAAAAGACAATCCAATTTTACATGACGAACTTTCATGTTATTTAAATGCTCTCTATGTCAGTGCTCCAGATGCAATGTGGCGTCTTCTCAAATTTGAATTGCATGATCGGTCACATGCTGTGTATCGATTAGCTGTCCATTTGCCACAAAGTAAATTTGTTTGCTTCATGGCCGGCAATTAAACAAATGCTTTAGCACAAAGTGAACATAGAGCAACCATGCTTACTGCTTATTTTCAATTAAATTGTCAGGAAACTCAGGTCAGACAATTTTTATACATTGACATTCCAAATCACTATGTATTCGTAAATGGTGAATGGAGACAACGGAAAAAACATAATTATAAAATTATCCCAAGAATATATACCGTCAGTCCACGAGACATTGAACGTTTCAGTTTAAGATTCTTCTTTTACATGTTCCCGGTGCACAAAGTTATGAATATTTACGCACAGTCAATGACATAGTTTAAGATATTTTCCAGTTAGCTGCAAGACATCAAAACTTTCTGGCAGACGATACGGAATGGGAGAGATGTCTCGAGGAAGCAGCACTATGTCAAATGCCAAAGCAAATGAGAGAACAATTTGCATTCATTTTCATCTTTTGCAATGTACCTGTTGGATTAACTTTGTGGGAAACATTTAAATTACATATGTGTGAAGATTTCTTGAAACGTTACAATGAGACCATTGCACAATTGAAAGCATTAATGGAAATACAGGAAATCTTTCTTTGTCATGGATTAAATTGTGCCAATTTTAATCTGCCTGATCCAGGAAAAAATTGGAACTTTAAATGCATTGCAATTGGAAGCATTTAACGCCATCACAAATGCAATAGAAGATGACATGCTCAAAGAGCGTTATTTCTATCTGGATGGCCCTGATGGATCAGGAAAAACCTATCTATATAATTTGTTGATAAATTGCATTCGAGCACAGGATCAAATAGCACTGCCATTTGCAACCACTGGAATTACCACACTTTTGTAAGAAGGTGGTAGAACTGTGCATAGTGGATTTAAACTGCCAGTTCCCATTCTGGAAACATGAGTGTCGGATATTCAAATGAATTCATTACAAGTAAAAACATTTCACAAGAGTAAATTAATTATAATAGATGAGGCAACTATGATGTCATGTCATGCCCTGCAATGTATTGATCGATTATTAAAAGAAGTTATGGCTAATGATTTGCCATTTGGTGGAAAGGTAATGTTGTTAGGAGGAGATTTTAGGCAAACATTAACTGTGGTGCCACATGGCAATTGGACTGACATTGTCGAAATGTGTATAAAAAGAAGTAAGCTTTGGAAAATATTTACATACCTTAAATTAGAAGTAAATATGAGATCTGAAGGCCAAAATCAATTCAATGATTCACTCATTCAGATTGGAGAAGGAAAACAGCCAAAAATAAATAATTTACCTGATGATGTTGTTCCACCAAAAATGATTTCAAAAGAACCACTCATTTTGACAATCTTCCTCAATACCATCAATAACGAGGATTACTCAGACATTGCAAGCAAAGTCATATTGACATCAAAGAATATAGATGCCTTGAATCTAAACGAAATATTAAAATGAATCAATGCACCCCAAAAAACTATTACAGTGCAGATTCTGTTCTGGCTGATGACAAAGATAGTGAAGCAAACTTTACTATGGAATTTATTCATTCTTTAACTTCCTCTGGAATGCCGCCACATGTTTTGCAACTTAAAAAAGGGGCAATTGTCATGCTACTGAGAAATATTAATCCCAAAAAAGGACTTTGTAATGGGACCAGATTAATTGGGAAGGATTTAAAGGATCATTTTATACATGCTGAAATTATGAGTGGTACCCATAAAGTCGAACCAGTTCTTATACCCAGAATTGATTTGGCTCCAAGTGAGAGTGGTTTGCCTTTTGTCCTTCAAAGGAGACAATTTCCCATTATCATGGCATTTGCCATGACCATCAATAAAACCCAAGGACAAACTTTTAAGTGTGTGGGTATTTTTTTGAAGGAACCTGTGTTTGCACATGGTCAACTATATGTTGCATTTTCAAGATGCACTAATGCAGAGGAAATTAAAGTACATGTTGAAGAAAACCCAAGTCAGGGCGATTTATTGGAATGGATGCGTTTTTACAAAAAATATTGTGTACTATGAGGTGCTGTAAATATAGATGACTGTGGTTTAATTTCAACGACAACATTTTATGTTACTCGGACTGATTTTAGAGGTCCACTATTTTAATAAGAAACTCTATACAATGGCAAAAAAGCATAGAGAACCGTGGTTATTTCCAGGACAAAATCTTAGCTCTCTGGGTCTCTTTATAGAGGACCACTATTTCACATAGGAAACTCTATGTGCCATTTGCACAAAGTACAACAAGAACAAAAAAAGTGAAAACAAAACAAAAACAACAGTAAACAGTGGTTATATCCCATAAACTAAATTAAAAGTCTGCTGGACTCTTTGTAAGGGAAACCACTTGGACGTATAAAAATAAATAAATAAATGCAATGTCTTCATATATAACAACATTAGCAAAGGAACACTTATCTTATTTAAAGAAGTTATACCACACCAAATATAGAGAACAGTGGTTTTATTTTGAGAACAAAATTTTATGTCACTCAGAATCTTTTTAGAGGACCATTATTTCACTAAGAAACTCTATAAAATGGCAAAAAAACATAGAGAACAGTGGTTATACCGAGCGGATGAACTTTTATATCTGGCGGTCTCTTTTTAGAGGACCACTATTTAGATTAGGAAACTCTATGTGCCATTTTCAACAACTACAACAATAAAAAAAAAGAAAAATTAACAGATTGGAATGTGTTAGAAGTTACCTTTTTACATGATTGGCCCCACAAAACAATTATGTGGCATTTTCTTTAAATTTAAAGTTAAATGTTATTGTTTTATGTTACTATTTCACATGTTAACATTGTATTTTCAAAGTTGTGGAAAGTTGGTTCATTGCATATTGTAAATAGTCAAGTATTTCTGTTACTACAAGTTTCAACATTTGTTAATACATTGAACTGTATAATTAAATACATAGTATTGATTCAGGGAGTAATCTGATCGCCAGTTAATGGGGTCAGGAAGGAATTATTTTTTTCCCCTTTTTAAAACAATTGGCCAAGTTTCAATGTTTTTTTTTTTTTATTGTTTGCCTTCCTCTGGATTCAATGCCAATTTAGTTTACCAAGAGTTGAAAAAAAAAAAGAATCTTACAAAGCATGTAATTGTTCTAATTAGTTATTTACAGAAAGTTTACATAGTCTTCTGTTATTCATGGATACCTATCAATTCAAAATGTTAGTATTGTTAAAAAAAATGGTTCAAGATTGTTTAAAATACAATTTGCATGTTACAAAGTTTTATGTTATGGTTTACAATATGTATTCATGAAAACTTCGAACATTGTTATATTGTTATTCCATATATGACAATTAAAAAAGTTAACATTGAAAAAAAAAATTCTATACCTGTTGGTAAAATACAAGTTGAAAGTTAAAAAAATAAAAAGCTTATTCAAAATGTTGTATTTCTTTGTAGATAAAAAAAAGGTTGAGAATGTCAGAGACTCATTTTGTGATTCAAACAGTTTTCACAGCATTAAAATGTTATTGAGTGTCATTTTTTGACGACAAGTAGCTAGTATATATATATTTGTTGTTCAGAAAGAACTATTCATTGGCTGGATTACTTTTAGCTATTGTCTTCCAGAGCAAAAGTGAGCAGAGGATGGATCTATTGAGACTGTCTGCAAATAAAACTCTGGCTGTAAGTTTATTATTGCTTGCCTGGTGGCCACATATTAAAGATTAAAATTCCAGTTTATGTTTCATAACAGATATAGCATATTACTATCCACATGTAATCATTGCTAATAATAAAAAAAAAAAAACTGTGCTTGTAAACAGAATAAAAATATTGCAGAAAAGACAAACTGGAAAACCTATATTTTTGGGAAAAGATGTATCTTTTAGGAATAATTATTATTACCAAAATACAAAATCATAATTATTCAGTTTACCTTGGAATCTCTGATACTGCTAAAATTGGTTATGTTTTGAACCTACTGCTTCACATGGTCTCAGAAAGATCTTAGATCAATCTCACCCACTAGGTCATGAGGGTCTTTAGAAAATCCCTTAGCCACCTTAAATTGGAGCCCAGTAACTCCAACTTGAGGCCCGTAACGGCTGCAGGCTTGAAATTCCCCCGTGTTACGGGGCTATTAAATTCGAAGGGGCTGCAAGCTACGGGCTGGAGACGCAAAACCGCGACCCAGTCTGCCACACGTTGGATGTGCGGCTGTGCACAGAATCAATTAGTCAAACCCAAAGTAACGTCTTAGACATAGCCAATGGGAAGAGAGATTGCCAGCATGGCAAATGAAAGCCTGCGTTCCCAACATCAGCCCTTGCTGCGGGGGTTCCAATTGGGACCCCTGCAGCAGTTAAACACAAACACCTGCCGTGGTGTATACTCCAAATACCCCCCTGGCATCTAAAGTT
The DNA here is from genome assembly GCA_027410445.1 of Discoglossus pictus. Lineage (NCBI taxonomy): Eukaryota > Metazoa > Chordata > Amphibia > Anura > Alytidae > Discoglossus > Discoglossus pictus. Next base: position 240,371,976 of record CM050166.1, on the reverse strand, counting down.
AACCCCCCTACCCTGGGGGTCCCGATCAGGTCCCCTGCTGCATCTAAAAATTCAAATTTGCCACTGTGCGGGTCCTTAAAGGACCTGCTCTAAAAAATTAACCCCTGCTGCAGGGCTACTAGAAGTATACCCCGGCACCTAAAATTAACCCCATCACTCATGTGGGTCTCTATAGACCCTCATTAGACTCTAATTAACCTTACAAGTCCCATAAGGGTCTATGCAGACCCTTATGGGACAATACTTAACCCTTCCAATTAACACTATAAGTGCCATGAGGGTCCTCCAGGACCCTCAAGATACAAAGTCTAAACACTACACTATTAACCATTTCCTACCCTATGCCATTCTATTAACCCCTCTAACTAACCCCCCTCTACCGTACCCTATTAACATCCCTCTTCTCTACCCTTTTAACCCCTACACTACCTAACTAACCCCCTAATAGAATTCCTAGCACCCCACTAATTACAAAAAAAGCTAGATTATAAAGAAAGAAAACCAGGCTAACTATAAATAGAAAAGGGTAAAATAGTCCACTTACCTGTGCCCAACTGCCCCTCCAGCAGTGCTGGTCTTCTCTTCTTTATCTCAGACAGAACCCTCCAAAAGTGTCCACAGGTCCGGTCACACCTAGAAAAAGGCAAAACATTACAGTTAATACACAAATACGTACACCCTGTAATAAAATAAAGGCATAATAGTCCCGCTGCAAGGGGTAATGTAGGGACACTGCGGGGGTCCCAATGGGGACCCCCAGCATAGGGGGGTTAATTTTAGGTGCTGTGGGGGTACTTGAAGTACCCCCATGGCAGGGGTTAACAGTTTAACTGCTGCTGGGATCCCTATTATGTTACGGGCTAGCACGTAAGTCAGCAACGGCCTGCTTAACAAGGGTAATTTAATAGCCTTAAGTCCTACTTTCTACAATACAGGCTATTTTTTATAGCGTAGCCCCAATTTAATGTGGCTGTCTGTTAGCAAGAATGTACAGCATATAACCACCGGTACTCATGAAGAATTAGCAGCAGAGTATCAGACAGGGTCCATTGCAATAATTCCCTTGTGTAGAATTATTATCTTCCCAGAATAAACTATGCTCAATGTTGATGTAGGTTTTAACTGTAACAACCTTTTTTGATCAGCCACAGTGAATTTATTTCCCACACAGTACCCCACATTGATTGGAATCATGTGTTACTGTTGCTCCAAAGCAAACATGCAACAGAAGCAATACATGATTACATATTGGATCATTTTACTTAATAGGTAATAAGCAAGTAACTTACAGCCTTATTAAATTAAGATTCGGGAAATTGAATAGGGCTCTATTTAAGCACATAGCATATTTTTTTTACAGAAGTTTTTAGCTATTGAAGACCTTGCTTTTGGAAACAAGTTCACTAACTAAAAACTTCTGTAAAAATTTGCTATGTGCTTATATAGAGCTCTATTCAATCGGCCAAATTGCAATTTAATAAGGCTGTTAATATACATATTGATAAGTCCTAAACAGGTATTTCTAGCATAGTAATTTATAGGGATTTTAACTAAGCAAAGCCATCTATAAATTTATTTTACAGCACTTGTAGCAGTGGAAGAGGAATGTATAAAATTATGTAGGTGGCAATGTTTGAAGAAGGTCAAAAATCGCATGTACACAGCATAATTTAAGATTCTTTATCCTTTATACTGTATACTGTGGAAAGATAAATATGTCCTATACTAATGACATTGGTGATATAGTAAGTAAGTTGTAAGGGTGCAAGATTACAGAAATGTAACTCTTATTCTTAAGAGTATTAAAAACAGTTTACTTGTTTTAAAAAGACTTTGAATTATAAAATAGATCAAAAGTAATATCCCCCAACACATATTGTTTTCTCCTATTAATGAAACATGCAGGCAAAACATATGAAAATAACAGCTTGCTTATATAACATATTCACTTGAATAATCCATTGAAAGATCTGATAACCTTCACCCTGGGTGCTGCTCTCAGTGTCTGCTCATTATCCGAGCCATCTTTGGTTGTATGAGACACATGGTGTATGAATACAGAGGGGAGTACAGAGTTGTTTGAACAGAGAATGTTCTGTTAGGGTGACAATAAGGAGCCGGATATTAATGCAATCTGCTTCTAAAATGGCAGAATTGGTTAGAAAGAATGCTTGCTTCCTCATATCCAACACAATTAAGGGGTAGATACAGCAACCCACATGAACTAGAGGATACCCGGGATCCCCCATCAATAACCCTGTCTACTATAAGCAGCAACCAGGGATCGCCACAAATATCCTTATCTACTATTACTCTGGGGATCCATGGGTTTCCCCAATATACACTATGAGCAGGAATCGTTCCTTTTTACATACTAGCCCCTAGGACCCTGGGTCTCCCAAATATGAAGTATAACAAGGGGGATCCATATGGACTCCCCTGTCACCTAAAATTAGCAGCTATACCATGGGGGTCTCTAAAGTTCCATGGTACCCTACCTACCTGTGTTACCTGTAACTTAAACATCCATGGGGGACCATAAAGACCCCCATAGCCCCTATGAGTATAAAAAAAATAGAAAATGAACAATTAATAATAAATAGTCCACATATTAAAAATATCAATAGAGATCTAAAAAGGTTGAACTTGATGGACTAACTCTTTATTCATCCTCCAATACTATACGATTAATAATTATTTAACAACAAATTAATTAATAACTAATTCGCATATTGCAGATCAGAGGAGATCTTAACAGGTTGAACTTGATGGACTGAAAGTCTTTTTTCAACCTTAATTACTATGTAACTATGGAAAATTATGGAAAGTAGAAAATAAACTAAACCTGTAAGTGTTGAGTATACTTATTTATCCTGTGAGGCCCTAAAGCGACAATCAGCAAACCCTTGGTCCTCATTCTTCTTCCTTGAATAAGCTATCTGTGTTAATTAAAGAATCCCGTCCTCTTCAGTACAAAGTCCTTTTTTTGTATTCATGTTTCTCAATAGCATGACAAACGCCCATTTTTTTTAAATTGCAAAACATGTGGTGGCATTCCAGATAATGTTAAAGTATTGATAAATTCTATACTAAAGTTAGATTCACTGGGCCTCATTCTATTATCGGCCGTAGGAGATGCGGGGCCGCAAGGACCGGCCGCAGGCTATTTAGCATTCATAGCACAACATTCCCCTACACTCAAATCCGAAAATAATTTTTATTTTAATTCATGTCAAATATCCGTGGACAAAGTCCCGAGGGCTTGGAGCACCTCAGACCCGCCCAGGCTGCGGGACGGAAAATAAACTGTTAATGAAATATCGGATTTGGGCTAATGTGCAAGCTTGAGAGGGGGTTGCTATTAATCCTCATGTCCCCCATTATGATCCCTAGCATTTACAAAACTTTACAGTGCCATCTTGAATTTATATTTGCATTTAAAGTTTTCAGACCTTGCGGACGGTTGCATGATATGCGGCCGCCCGTAAGGGGGATATCCTTGCGGTGCCGTCTATTTGAATTGCAAGGTAAAGGTAGCTCTACACGGGGCTGTAAGACGGCCACAAGGAATCGCAGCTTTGCGGACGTTTTTCGGCCGATAATAGAATGAGGCCCACTTTCTTTATCGTCAGCCAGAACTGAATCTGCACTGTAATAATTATTTTGGGCTGCATTGATGAATTTTAAAATTTTGTTATTTTTATTCAAGGCATCTATAATTTTGGATGTTAATATGACTTTGTTTGCAATGTCGTTATTGAGAGTGTTTGAGAAAGATTGCCGAAATGAGTGATTCCTTGCAAAACATTTGTGATGGAATTTCGACGGTATCATCCGGTAAATTATGTATTTGTGGATGTTTTCCTTCTCCAATTTGAATGAGCCAAATATTGAATTCATATCGGCCTTCAGATCTCATATTTAATTCTAATTTCAGGTGTGTAAATATTTTCCACAGTTTACTTGTCTTGATACATGTTTCAATGATGTCAGTCCTATTTCCATGTGGCACAACAGGTAATGTTTGTCTAAAATCTCCTCCTAACAACATCACCTTTCCACCAAATGGCAAATTATTATCCATCACTTCTTTTAATATTCAATCAACACACTGCAAGGCATGACATTACATCATTGTTGCCTCATCTATGATAAGTAATTTACTTTTTTTAATTTATTTTGCTTGTAAATAATTCAGTTGAATATCTGACACTGATGTTTCTAAAATGGGAACTGGCAGTTTAAATCCACTATGCATAGTTCTGCCATCTTCTAACAAAAGTGCGGCAATTCCAGTTGTGGCAAATGGCATTGCTATTTGACCCTGTGCTTGATTGTAATTCATCAAACAATTGTACAGATATGTTTTTCCTTATCTACCTGGGCCAGTTAGATAGAAACAATGGTCTTTAACAATTTCATCATTTGTAGCATTTGTGATGACATTAAATGCTTGCAATTGTAAAGTATTTAAAGTTGCCAGTTTTGCTTGTGTTTCTTGTTTTTGAAGCTCAGTGTCATAGTCATCAAAGTTGATGTCATCTATGTCCTGGATCAGGGAAATTAAAACTTGCACAATTTAATCCATGAGCAAGAAATATTTCTTGAATTTCCATTAATGCTTTTAAGAGTGCAATGGGCTTGTTGTAACGTTTCAAGAAGTCTTCACACATATTTAATTTAAATGTTTCTCACAAAACAAATGCATCCAGTACATTGCAAAAGATGCAAATGAATGCAAATTGTTCTCTCATTTGCTTTGGCATTTGACATAGTGCTGCTTCTTCCAGACACCTCTCCCATTCTGTATCATCTGCTATGAAGTTTTAATGTCTTGCAGCTAATAGGAAAGTATCATAAACTATGTCATTTATTGTGTGTAAATGTTCATAACTTTGTGCACCCAGAACATGTAAAAGAAGTTATCTTAAACTGAAACGCTCAATGTCTTGTGGACTGACTTTATAAATTTGTGGTATAATTTTATGGGTATCTCTTTTTCGTTGTCACCATTGGCCATTTACAAATACATTGTGATATGGAATCTCAATGTATAAAAATTGTCTGGCCTCAGTGTCCTGGCAGTTTAATTGAAACCAAGCAGTAAGTGCTGTTTCTCGATGTTCACTTTGGGTTAAGGCAATTCTTTTATTGCCTGCAGTAAATCAAACAAACTGACTTTGTGGCAAATGTACAGCTAATCAATGCACAGCATGTGACCGATCATGCATCTCAAATTTCAGAAGATGCCACATTGCTTCTGGAGCACTGACATAGAGAGCATTTAAATAACATGAAAGTTCGTCATGTAAAATTTAGATTGTCTTTTTCATTTTGTGCACCTTGCACAACAACAGTTGCTGCATCATATCCTTTGTATATATATATATATGTATACACATATTTGATGGATTTGATAGAAGTGCAAGCTTCCACATTTATGTATGCATTGTACTTCATCAGCAAATGTGAATTATATGAAACTACACATCTATTATCAACCTTTTGGCCACGGATAATAGCAGTTTGTCCTTCTCTTCTTTTATACAAAAGGTATCCATCACAATTAGCATAATTTTGCATTTGAAATTGTTTTGAGAAGTCTTTTGTAAAAAAAATTTGATGGATATCTCCACGTGGCCCATGAATCATTCTGTGTGTTACAATCTTATAAAGTTTTGAATATTTTTCTGGATGTGGCAATTCAGCAGTAATTACTGAATCCACTCTCTCTGCGGTATTCAATTAATCTTTTTCCTGCAGGATTAAAAGTATGTGTGCATGTGGCAGGCCTCTTTTTCAATATGTAATGGTATAAACAAAAGCCACACATTTCCCAAATAACTGTGCTTTACTTATATCATGTATTAACGAATTGAGTTTTATTTTGAATACTCTTGCCATTAAATCTGGTTGGTCAGAAGTATTTTGTTGCAGATTAAAATTTCCCTTGATCTCTGACCATTGTGGTTTACATATGAATGTAATGAATAAATCTGGTTTTCCAAATTTCGTCATTATATCTTTCTCGCATATTGCAAGGAGATCCTTGGAAAGTGGATTGCAAAATGATTGCTCTTCCAGCTGGAATGTCTCTGTTGGTAGCCAATTCAGCGACATATTCCATCAATCCACAATATTGTTTTATGCAAAGCTTGTTTTGTTGAAATTTTATAAAAATTAGATTATATGCTTCAACTTATAGATAGTAATCAATAATCCATTGTTGCGTGAATTTGCCCCCACATAAAACAGGATTACAATTATCCCGAATAGCAGTTTGTGCAGCATAGAAATATTGCTTCTAACGCAAACTTTACTATTGGGATAACTTTGCAATTGTAATTTTGGTTTCCATCCTGGAAAGAAAATGGGATATGTCATTAGATCCAAATTACAACTTAATATATTTATGTTCATAAAAGGTTGGTCTTCATTGCGTGGATATATTCTAATATCCCTCTGAAAAGGTGGTTCACCATCATTTTTAAAGACCATGGCAACCTCATTTACTGTTGGTAAATTATAACGTCTTTGATCAGTATTGGGATCTCTTTTCAAAACCATATTTATTCTTGGCATTGGCAATTGATGCATGTGAGCATGTTGCTGTTCTATTTCAACCTGTGACAATTGTTGTAAGCTTGAATGTATGGGTTGTTGGGCATAATTCTATCCAGCTGTTCAAAGACTATGCGTAAACATTGTTTATTTTCTGAAAGTGTCATCCGTTGTTCAACAGCTTCCATTGTATTTAAGACATATATCTGTGCAAATTTCCTTTGCACTCTTTCTTGAGGGAGTAAATGTGAAGTGCGGTGGTAAATTTGTTCTTGAACTCTAAAACAATATGGACCATGTCCTGTGACATTTTCTGCTAATGTAGCACCCATAGAAACAAATTAAATTGCACTGTTATAAGACCTGATGTTTTTTTTTTTAATTGTTATAATTTGGAAATGTTGGATCGCTCATTATACTTTCTAAGTAGTCTGGAAATGTGTGTCTTTGTGGAAGTCTTACCTTTCCTTTCTGACAGCAACTAATGAAGTCTCCATCAGTTTGTTTTTCCTTGAGAAAATGATAGGCCCACAAAACTGACAAACCACATTGAGTAATCCACAATCCTGAGCTTCCTCAACATAGATATCACTACAATTTCCTATATCTACATTGGTGTCATGTGTATGAACATTGGTGTCAAGAGGCAATGTTGGATCATTAGGCAATGTTTCACAGCCATTTTTTTGTTTACTTTTTATTTTCTTTGAAGCTACAGCACACTCACTTTGTGCTTTCTTACTCATTTTTCTTTTATTTAGTCTCTGTCAGTCTTCTTCTCTTAAGCGTTGGGAAGTCTCGGGGGACTGTGCATCTCTCCACCTTCCTTTCCCTTGCCGCTCTTCTTTTGCTGTCAATCCTGTCTTCTCCGTTGTCCCCCATTGTAATCTATAATTGTAAATTCAGGTGTAAGATGTAATGTTTTTTTGTATTGTACATATTGTTTTTACCTACTCTCAATGCAAAACCTAAATAGAATTTTTGAAAGAATGCAATGATTTGAAAAGCATTTGGAATTTTTCTAATAAATATTTTTTTTTTGGCATACATTAAAAAGAAAAGCACTGCACATATATATATTTATATATTGATAAATAAGTGATGTTTTTTTATAGTAAGCATTAATTATTAAGTCATTAATAAATGAAAATATGTTAATGAATTAATCAATAACTGACATGAATGGTAAAACTAAAGAGGTAATTATGTTTTCCTAAAGAAGGGTAAACCCAAAGTGCTATGAGTAAAGTATAGATCGTGGTTAAAATAATGTTAATTTTTGTTATTTAATTAATTAATAAATCAATGAAGTTATGAGATTTAATTTGTGTTCATTACAAAATAATTAGGTAAGCATATATGTATGTATATTATTTTAAATTATTAATGAATAATTAAATGTTAAGGGCCCCATTCATTTGCAATGTGTGCAATGGAATAGGGTCTTTATAAGCACATATATTTTTGTTGCCAAAGTTTTGAGTTGGTGAAGACTTTGGTTTTGGTTAGATGTTCAGTAACTAAAAAGTTATGTAAAAAATATATACTATGGCCCACATTCAATTGCGATTTGGCCAATTGAATAGTGCTCTAAATAAGCACATAACATATTTGTTTTAAAGAAGTTTTTAGTTAGTGAAAACCTTGCTTTTGGATAAATGTTTGCTAACTAAAAACTTCTTTAAAAAGATATGTTATGTGCTTATTTAGACCCCTATTCAATTGGCCAAATTGCAATTGAATGAGGGCCACAATCCTTAGATAGAGCCCTATTCAATTGGGCAAATCACAATTGAAGGAGGCCCTAAATGAATATAGGTTAATTAATTAATAATTAACTGTCATCAATGCAAAACAAAAAGGGCATCATGAAATGATAAACCTTTGAAATTTATGTTATTGCTGATAAAATCCTGCAGAGCTCAGTCTCTAACTTCAGTCAGGTGCAGAGATGAGGAATCTGTGAAATGACATGAAAATCATTGTGAATGTTTGTATTCAATTAATTCATGACTCGTTGAAACTATGGTGTTCAATTGTCATACATGCAAAACATAAAACGCATAATCATCAATATATTCATTATTAAAAGCAGTATAAAATATTAAATGTGGCACGTGTCAGAATTGAAGAAAGTGCTTTAAATATTTAAGTGCTTTGAAAGTCCTATCCCTGTCAGGCAATTATAAGCACTCCAGATATGTAATTACTTTGTAAAATGTACATATACTTTTATCTATTATAATTTATTTGGGGGGATTTATTATTAATTAATATTAATTAAAAGTTCCAAAATCAATGTACATGAATGAGCAGTAAGGCAGATATATAAGTGCATGTTAAAAAAATTTATTAATTTTATTGCAGTATATAATGTAACTTTTTTTTGTAATGATTACTAATTATTAATTTATTAATTTTTTAAAATACGTTAATTAATCAATAACTGTCAACAACCCAAAATAAAAATACTTAATCCTTTTTTGTTCCATAAGAACATAATTAAATTACATACCTGTAAAGGTGATCTTTATGCTGTTGAAAGGCTGCAAACGTCACTTTATGCTGTTGAAAGGATGCAAACGTCAGCTGCAGAGATGATGAAACTGTGAAATAAGATGGAAAGCAATTGTAATATTTGGATTCATCCATATCAGGCAATCAGCAGCAACACGGATATGTCAGTCCATTTTAAAATATACATATTGTTTGTTGTCATTTTTGTTTTTAGTTATTCCTAATAAATTTAATAAAGTAATGTAGGTTAATGATCAGTAATACAGATATATAAGTGCAATTTGAAATCTATAATTTTTTTAATGCATTGTAAAATACACAATTTTTTTGTAATGATTACTAATTAATAATTAATAAATTAATGTACAGTAATAATCAATGAATGAATCAATCAATGTATTATAAAAAGCAATACATTAACTAAAGGCATTGTAAAATATAGAATATTTGTTGTTTATAATGATTACTAATAAAAAATTAATAAAATAATGTACATTAATAATTAATTAATCAATGTCTAAATATATTAGAAAGATGTAAGCATTAATATATTATTAAACTAAAGGCAATTTAAACATTTAAAAAAAAAATTTGATAATGATTACTAATTACTAATTAATAAATTAATGTACATTATTAATTAATTAATCAATGAATACATACATTATGAAGAGCTAAGCATTAAAGTATACATAAACTAAAGGCAGTGTAAATTATAAGTTTGTTGCTCATTTTTTTTAACTAATAAAATATACCTTTTTTTAAGAATAATGACTTTATTAATTATTTATTAATTATTATTAATATAAATTAATATACTTTACCTATTTGTAATTTATTTTCAGCAATCAGTATCCTGAAGAGCTAACAATCTCTTTGGATTTTCCGGCAGCAGAAAATGTCCACTCAGACGGTCATCACCTGAGGAGAAAGTGTCAGCTCTGTGGCAAGTGTGCCCTATATATAGGCTGCCTGCATGAGATAAAACCGCTGGTTTAGGCAGGAAAGCCGTAATTTCAGAATCTTAATGTGTACATTTGTAAGGTAGTGTTGTCAAATGGCGGCGTTAGTCTATGTTTTACTTATTTTGCGAGCATTGTGCGTCCTTCCTATTAGTATTTTTTGTACCTCGTACGTCGCTGGGTGCGTTTTGCTCGGTTCAGGATCGTGTAGCCTCGTTTTCAATTTTTTTGACTGCCATTTTTTTCTTGCTTAGACGATTTTCAAGTACCGAAACTGCTTAAATATTCGCGTTCCACCTTACTGTGTGTGATGTTTTTGTTGTGTTTTTTGCTTTGCGCGGTTCGGCCATTAACTTCGTATTTTTCCTATCTCGTATTTTTTTTTCTAAGTCCCGCGTACATCAACTGCTTGCAGCCTCAGTTGATCCCGCGTTTTGTAAGTGTTTGGAGGCTAAGTTCTGCGTGTTTCAATGGGTGCGTGTTTCAACAGCTCGCCTCTCTTTGGCGCTCCTTTCTGGCTAAATCCCGCGTGTTCCATTAGACTCGCAGGCAATGAGCGCCCTCGGCACTCATCACCTAAGTCAGGCGAGTTGTAGTGGGTTAACGGGTCGCTACGCGAGGCTCGCAAGTGATGAGTGCCTTTGGCGCTCATCGCCTAAGTGCTCTGAGTTAAAATATAATCACCCAGATGCTCCTCAATATATGTTTTCCACCATAATATGTATTTATTTTGCCATTTGGAGTGCATAAATGTTTTTTGTGGTTGTTTTGTTCCTGAAAGTTTAGAAAGATTTTAAGAAAGTTGACAGCCTCTTAAGACAGGGAAATTTAATAAACCTTCTTTTTAAATACCATATATAAAGGTTAATTTTGTAAGTGCAAATCAAATGATGACATCTTTACCCAGCATGTTATTTTTATCAGAATGGTTCATTTTTGGGGGGTAATATTTTAATTATGTACAGGATGATGCTCAACAGTTTGAGTAAAATAAAGGTGAATATTTAATTTTTTTTCAGTGAAAGTTTTATTGTTTCAAATCAATATTTTAAGCTGTAATGCTGAGTGTATTATTTTAAACAGATTTTTATTTATTATAGGAAAATTTTCCTACAGCTTTCCTCCCAACTGTCCTTCTTTTGGAGGAACAGATCTTTTTTTTCAGAAGAAATACCCCTGTACCCCTTACCTCACAAAGTTTCCTTTTTTTGATGGAAAGTCACGTTTAATGGCAAAACACTGCTTTCCAGCTCTTGCTATAGACTAGATTACATTACTCGTAGGTAATTTTAAGAGTGAACTTTCCACATAGGGAGCTATGTAGCTATTAAATTTCAACTGCAGCAAATCCTTATGAGTAAACCTTCACGAGTGATCACTACATATGAACTGTTCCATGCTTTATGGGAGATCTTATCTAAAGTGATATTACGTTGGTCCCGTAAGAGCTTACTGACAATCGTACTTGTTTTTGTAAGGCTGTGCGAGTGCTTGCTGTAAGACAAATCTTTACTTGTAAATTCAATCTTCAGGAAGAGCAGAAAAAAAAACTTACGAGAACGCTTAGAAGACACTTAGAAGAAGAAAACAAACAGCACAAAGCAGCATTTTTCAGGACACTAATAACATTACACCGAAGCCTTCACATCCTAAAGAATGAAATAAAATACTAAATAACACAAAAGAACATTTAACTAAATCATAATACAGTAGACTCTCAGTTATCCGGCACCCATGGGGATTGGTAGATGCCGGATAAATGTAGTTTCTGGTTGCTTGAGAGTCACTAGTAAAAGAGGCCTAGATTAGCTGCACATAGGATGCTCTGCTAAGTATATTTGTCAGTAAGGGCTATTCTAGCAGCAGCAGCAGCTTTCACTTCTCACTTACACACAGCTACTTTAGGCTGAGAGGTGCGGTGCTGAATCCGGGGAATGTAACGCCAACACTGCACTGTCTCAGTCACTCATACCTGTCTGCTTCCAGGTAACATTGAATTGCAGAGACATACAGTGGATGAAATCTAGGTGTCTGTAAGCATTTTGTGGCATGAAACCTGGATCCTGGCATTTGTTGAGCACTGTAAAATCTAAATTTTATTTAAAGTACAGTATTCCATTTTTTTACTGATTGCTTGAGTTCTGGTTAACTGAGAGTCTAGGTTTGATTGCCTCTGACTAGCAACTTCATACTTGCAGTTCCTTGATTAGCATGTGCAAACCCGAGTTAGCACTCACAAGCTATTTCCCTTACGTGACAAACACTTTGGCTACATATCAGTAAGGTCGAGAGCTCTCATAGCTTTGTTTTATCCTTGAGGGAATTCCTACGGGAGCCATGTAATTGAGCCATTAGTCCACCTTTCACTGGTACTTCCTGTGGGCTTCTCTCAAAAAAAGAAAACCTGGAGTGTAAATTATCTATTATATGCAATTAAATGCAGAACTGGTCATTTTCATTATTTTCTTGTAAGTTATTAACTTATTTCAACATAAGGACTATCTCTTTGCACCATTGATGTTGATTACAATCAAGCAGAAAGGAGTTTTTGGAAATTAAAATTAACAGAAATAAACAATCTTAATGGCAGAACTCAAGACTACAACTACATTATCAACTTTTATTCTTCAAAATAGCATTCTATCCATTTTAAACTCAAGTATCCCTTCAGTGTGAGTCATTGTTCACAATGTAAATCTTTAATTACATTCCTCTAATTCTGTCAGTGTGAACAATTGATAGATCTCCATAGAAAAAAATGGTTTGTAAAGTGTATTTATTTAATTATACTAGAGTAAGATACAAACACATTACTATATAACATATCATTTAACATGCTCATCAAACAAATGTCAACATCACTTATATTATAAGTTTTCTTTATAAAATATTTACAGTAGAAAATCAATAGGTATCAGCTACACAAGAACAAAATAATTTATTATGAATAATCATTAAATATTTACATATCCAAAATCAGTTTTTAAACTACGCAGGACGGTCTGGTAGTAGATAGTAGAACAAATGTGAGCGGATTCTGTTGTCATATATAGAGTTTATTGACTGAAGTAGCTTTTCCACATCAATGCACTCAATATACACTGAACATAAACATTAAACTACTGAATCAGCAATGTAGGCATTGTGACTTTAAAGTTCCAGCTCCAGCTTCAACATCTTGACTTAAAGCAATCTTTGACAGCTTGATTACTGTCAGTCTACCGTACATTAAAATTGATTACCATCAGATTATCATTATTCATACCAAGGATGCACATTTACTTCTGCATGAGATATTTGTTTATCATATCAGTGTAGGGTCAAGCACACAAGAGGAGAGCTTAGTTATCGCATCTAAATTTTGTGTCTATGTAGATTTATAGTTAGTATTTTAATTATCACATATATAATTGTCAGTGTTGGGAATGCTTACGGTGTTGGTCATACTTTGCGAGCCTCGCAAAGCTAGGCGAGCACTCGACCCCGCAGGACTTAGGCTGCAATGAGCGCCGAAGGTGCCTTTTGCATTGCTCTCCTAGCAAGGCGAGGCGAGCAGTTGAGGCACGCAGGACTTAAGCGGCAACCAGTTTTACGCATCTCATCCATCCAGGTCTTTCACTGGACCTTGTGTATTTCATTAGCATGTTGCCTGTGATGCGGTGGCACTGATGAAACACACAAGGCCCCAATATAATTCAATGTTGCATTGCATTACCTATGGTAACTTATAAAGTTGCGCGTATATTATTTTTATTTGTCTCAGTCGCTATATTTTTATTTTTACTTTATATAAAAAGGGAGTTTTTTTTATCAAAATGTTGTTAAATCTAAATTATTATAGTGTGCGCATGGTTTCCAAACACTGTAATATTGTTCTTCCTGCTCCAACATAGCAGAAGACGTTTTGTCCATGTGGAAAATTTGACAAACTTCTTTTTCTAGTCAGTTAATGCTTGGTGCTTGTTTTTGCAGCCAGTAAGTCAGTAATACAGTTCTAGCAACAGTTAATGTTTATATAATTTGTTTTTGTGTATCTATATGTCACAAAGGCCCATTTAATAGCATTGTTAATGGGTCTAACTTTAATTCATAAGCTAACATATCTTTTATTATTTGTCTGGTTCTCCAAAATGTTTGAATTTCAGTGCATTTCCACCAAATATGACATTTTACATCCAAAAAACAATAAGAGAGAGAAGCGCCTACCCTGGTGCAGATTAAATTTTGGAACCATCTCAGGAGACATGTAATTAAAATATCACAAGTGTGTGAAACAAATGCACACTCACATGCTGAAACCTCACAAGTATGAGGTATAATACACATATATCCAAGATTCTTAATCTTCCACCTTATGTTCAGATAAATTATATATGGCAAACAGCTTCTAAACAATTCCTGACTGTGCAGATATTTCTCATGAGATCAGCATATGGGCAAAAATCCAAATCAATTTGTCATGTATCAATACAATTTAATGAATTAAGATCTTCACTACGCAGATGAAGTGTCTCATAAAAACAATTAAAAATCAACAGTCAATCAAAAATATATATGACATGTTTCTCTTTTTTTCAGAGCTTACTTAGTTATTTCATCATCCAATAGGATGAGTGAACATGGATTCAATAAAATATCATATGAAATAAAAAAAAAAAATTTCATATAGGAAAAAAACATGTTGGTGATATGTATGGCTTTTACTTATTTATTATGATTGGGATTCTAGACCAAAAGTATAATATTTTATAAATTCTTTAGTCTGAATATATTTTGAGGTTCTGGCATTCTGATCCTATAGTACTGTTTTTGTTATATATATCTCTACTATAAATTCTTGTGTCATATAAATCATAATGCCGTTTTCTTATACGAAATAAGCACAAAATACTATTTTATTGCAATGTTAAAAGGGGGCTAATTCCCATGAGTATTGAGGCACATTGTGGTCATGTCAGTTTACATATATATGAAAGATAACTTAAATGGCCCACAGAATCAACATTGCATACGACTGGTATTAATGTACAGGCAATTGACAAAAAAGAGAACAAGCTCTCTTTTCCTTCTACAAATGCAAAAATGGCATACATTCAGATAATTAAACTAACCTAATTTTATAATCCTAAAATTTAACAGAAATGAGTACATTTGTAACTACAAGGGAGAAGAATAGAAGTAAAATTTGTTAAACATGAACTGAAGTCAGGGATTGCATGACATCTATCTCACAATGATAACGTGCCTCACACACTCAACATTTTTTTGGGCTAAACATACCAACAATAAATTAACTATCTTAAAGTAGTCTTAAAGTAGTCTAACATCAGCATTCGGAATTTAAAACAAAGGATTGGGGAGTTTGTATAAAACATTGTATTCAAATGTTTGCCCTTTAGCAAATGTCACTTATTTTTGATTACAAAATTCAAACATTCACATTTATCTTTACAGCTACACAAAGTGGCACCATTTATTTTCACTATTGTATGTGCTGTACGTTTTGCAGAATAAAAGTGATGAACATGGCATTTGATGTGATGTTTCATAGCTGGAATCTTTCTGAACCATCATTGACTATATCCCAGTCACCTCAAGGGAGGAAGCGAGTGTCAGATATAGGATATGACTTAATTTGAACTGGATGCAAAGTTAATTTGACTAAGAAAAGGAAGAGTGTAAAATATCTTCCTGTGTCAAAATGAAAACCACTGCACTCGTTTTAATGAATCATGACATTCTGGGTTTGGTTAGTTATGTGCACAGACTGCAATCACCGATATTATTTCGGCAATGAGTAAAATTATGGAGCATGTCACTTATGATGTTATGTGTGATAGATGATGTAATCAGAAAATGATTTTGAGATTAGAATGAGGAACTTTAAGGCTGTATGCAACCTTGAAGGGGCACAGCAAAGATCGCCCTTTATTGAAAATAAAAATGAAAACATGTCTCTGCTCCATTTGGTCACGAGGATAAGCAGACCTATGACTGGGAAGCAGACTTTCTGGTGCCCCAGCCCCTGTGGTAATTCTGTAGCCCCTTTCCTGCTCCCTATACTTGAAAACTATTTTAATCAGCACCCACCAATGTCCTTGATGATAGGTTAAGGCATAATCAAGTGTTGGGGAATTGAGATGCTGGGTTCCAATACCTACAGTACCATGATCCAGGAGCTGAGGAGGGTAGAGGAAGTTGGCCAGAAGCTGGTAATACTACTACAGAAGGTCAATCCACCAGTGAACAGCTGGTTGAGGAAGATAAAGTGTCGAGACGGTTGCAAGACAGAATGGCTATTATTCCAGAAGAACTACCCCATGAGCAGATCTGCAAATTGATTAAGTACATCACCCCGGAGGTCAAAGTGAGAGGGGCTAGAAATTGGCATCAGCCTTTCTACCCAACTGAAGGTGGCCTACAGCAGCATCAAGCACTTTGATGAGGGATGGGAGGACATTGATTGCTTCCTCCTTCTTTGAGAGGCAATGTAAGTTCCATCAGATCCCTCAAGCTGAATGCATGAAACTCATGGTTAGCCGGCTCAGTGGTCAAGTGTAGTCAAGTGTTTGCCCTTACTTGGCAATTTCCAGAGCTACAGGGAGTGCAGAATTATTAGGCAATTTGTATTTTTGAGGATTCATTTTATTATTGAACAACAACCATGTTCTCAATGAACCCAAAAAACTCATTAATATCAAAGCTGAATATTTTTGGAAGTAGTTTTTAGTTTGTTTTTAGTTTTAGCTATTTTAGGGGGATATCTGTGTGTGCAGGTGACTATTACTGTGCATAATTATTAGGCAACTTAACAAAAAACAAATATATACCCATTTCAATTATTTATTTTTACCAGTGAAACCAATATAACATCTCAACATTCACAAATATACATTTCTGACATTCAAAAACAAAACAAAAACAAATCAGTGACCAATATAGCCACCTTTGTTTGCAAGGACACTTAAAAGCCTGCCATCCATGGATTCTGTCAGTGTTTTGATCTGTTCACCATCAACATTGCGTGCAGCAGCAACCACAGCCTCCCAGACACTGTTCAGAGAGGTGTACTGTTTTCCCTCCTTGTAAATCTCACATTTGATGATGGACCACAGGTTCTCAATGGGGTTCAGATCAGGTGAACAAGGAGGCCATGTCATTAGATTTTCTTCTTTTATACCCTTTCTTGCCAGCCACGCTGTGGAGTACTTGGACGCGTGTGATGGAGCATTGTCCTGCATGAAAATCATGTTTTTCTTGAAGGATGCAGACTTCTTCCTGTACCACTGCTTGAAGAAGGTGTCTTCCAGGAACTGGCAGTAGGACTGGGAGTTGAGCTTGACTCCATCCTCAACCCGAAAAGGCCCCACAAGCTCATCTTTGATGATACCAGCCCAAACCAGTACTCCACCTCCACCTTGCTGGCGTCTGAGTCGGACTGGAGCTCTCTGCCCTTTACCAATCCAGCCACGGGCCCATCCATCTGGCCCATCAAGACTCACTCTCATTTCATCAGTCCATAAAACCTTAGAAAAATCAGTCTTGAGATATTTCTTGGCCCAGTCTTGACGTTTCAGCTTGTGTGTCTTGTTCAGTGTTGGTAGTCTTTCAGCCTTTCTTACCTTGGCCATGTCTCTGAGTATTGCACCTTGTGCTTTTGGGCACTCCAGTGATGTTGCAGCTCTGAAATATGGCCAAACTGGTGGCAAGTGGCATCGTGGCAGCTGCACGTTTGACTTTTCTCAGTTCATGGGCAGTTATTTTGCGCCTTGGTTTTTCCACACGCTTCTTGCGACCCTGTTGACTATTTTAAATGAAACGCTTGATTGTTCGATGATCACGCTTCAGAAGCTTTGCAATTTTAAGAGTGCTGCATCCCTCTGCAAGATATCTCACTATTTTTTACTTTTCTGAGCCTGTCAAGTCCTTCTTTTGACCCATTTTGCCAAAGGAAAGGAAGTTGCCTAATAATTATGCACACCTGATATAGGGTGTTGATGTCATTAGACCACACCCCTTCTCATTACAGAGATGCACATCACCTAATATGCTTAATTGGTAGTAGGCTTTTGAGCCTATACAGCTTGGAGTAAGACAACATGCATAAAGAGGATGATGTGGTCAAAATACTCATTTGACTAATAATTCTGCACTCCCTGTATGGCTGAGGACTACGACAGGCACTGCTGGATCATACGTGACTTCAGAGACCTACCAGAGACAATTCCCCAGCTTGGGTAAGTGGCATGATGGGGATACTTGTGTGAAACTGGTTTAGCAATCTGACATGCTTGCGACATTTGGTGGAAAGGCCAGGACATTCACATAGTGGAGGAAGCTAAGAAAATATTGTTACTGGAGCAATTTTACTGTCTATGTCCTGTTACTATGAAGTGGATCTTGCATCAGAGTCCTATCATCATCAAGGCTGCCCCTTGGCTAGCTAGAATGTTGGTTATCTGACCGGAATCCAGGGTCTCCTAGGAGATGCGGACGGAGCCCTAGCATTTCTGCTGCACCCAGATGGGGCATTTAAAAAAGGGACTGTATTCATCCACCCCGCAGGAATGATTCTTAACCCAGCTGACTGGTGTACTATTTTTGTAACTGGGTTGATACCTCATATAAGGATGAAGAACAAGAGCAGTTTCCTGACTGCTTGGAGGCATTTTTTTATTTTTACCTCAATCCATGGGGACTGCTGCTGGCTCTGGTGTATAGCAAAGCTATGCAGGGATTCTATGACTCTGGGGATGTTATCACTGTTATCCATTTTGCCCAGATCGATTGGGGCAAAGGACTGTGTGAAGTAGGAGTTATGGCAGGGCTGCCTGCCGATATGTAACTGGGTAATGATCAGTGATTAATGGAATGCCACTATGATATTATCTGAGCACAAGTAGCTGCTTAACCCGTGGATCCTCCTGAGCCAGCAGTTTCCTCGTAAGTCCATTACTTGCTTTGGGGACTGGGGTTACTTGGAGCATAGCACTTTGGTGGGGTTCATTAGAAATCAGATAGCAGTGAGGTAGGAAAAGGAAGAGAACATGATTAATATCAATATAGTGTCATATTCCTGTTAAAATTACATTTATGGTATGTTTTTACGTGTCATAAATACGTAAAACACTGATGGGGGTTAATAAAATGTTTAAATTACTGGCCCTTTAAGACCAGATCAATAGCCAACTCCAGTGGCCAATCAGGGCATCCAGTTCATTCCCAGTACCGAGAATTAGCTAGCCCCTTAGCAGGTGCAGGATCTTGCACATTATCTGTCCACACAGACTGTGAACGATACGGTTGAATGCTGGTGGTGAAAAAGAGATAGTGCAGGCAAATAATTATTCCCCACTCCGATGTGGCGCAACTCGATGGCCCTGAATCTACAGCGAGGCCATCGTTATGCACTCGGCTCTTGAGGGCACAGCATTCAACCACAGCGTTCACAGTCTGTGCGGAGAGATAATGTGAAAGGACTCTAGATTTATCTCTTTAGACTTGTATGGGACTGTCTGTGTGCTGATTGAAATGTCAGACATAGTTAACCAGGCATGGCACACAACAATTCAAACAATTGTTAAAGATAAGTGATGTCACAATACTTTGTAAGTGCTCCCCCTTTGATCCATTTTCTGAGGTTAACTGCAAGTTTGTATATGTCTGTCAATCAGCCCAGATCTCCCACAAGCTTGGCCCAACCACACCTGAAATTCTTAAAACCCCTGATCAGGGGCCACCCCTACTATACCTCATTCCTTCCTAGGTGGCTCTGCTGTCATTAACCCCCCAGTTAAACCCTAGGAAAGAGCCCAAACTCATGGGACTTAATAAAGCTCTACAGACTCACTGGCACGCCTGCCCCTAGGGTGAAATGCTTATGAAATAACGTGATTACGATTATTAGAACTATGCTTTATATACAATATATTCCCAACATGCTCCTATATATACATGAATAGGAGGTATCAAGAGCCGCTCTTCAGTGGGCTTGAAAAGGTTCAGTGATACCCAATCCTACTTGCACATCAACACAGTTTTTTGAATCCCTTCACTCAGGACAGCAGCAGATTTTCAGGCAATAAAAATAATAAAAGTTTTCTCTCTCAAAGTAACACCCCATTACTATGTGTCCAAGAAAAAAGCATACTATTTTATTTTGGGTTACATTGTATATCTTTTACACACTCAAAAGCACAGTAGTGCTTATGAGTGCTTCAAAAAGGTAGGCAAAAAGTACACAGATTAACATTTTTCCAAAATGACCAAATAGAAAAAAAACACAGTAGATGTATAATAAGGGTGCACCCACTGAAAAAGAAAATTAGATAAATTACCATGCAAAGAGGGACCCCTCATGTAGTAAGGAGTGAAATGCGCATTGGCACATTTGACTTACATGACTCCTCATTGTGTCCTGTAGCAGTATTAACCCTGAATCTGTATTGATTGTTGGAGTAATTTTTTAACAAAGACTGACATATGCATGGAAGGCTTGTGCCATTTCTTGGGAGTTAATCTCTAGGAAATCATGTCTAAATGGGTATAGGCACTTACTTAGGGCTAGGATTTAAGCAACTGAACTGAACAGACTTTGAATATTCGCAGATCCATCTGGATTTTCAAAACTATATGATTCTCTGGACTTGGAGCATCACTCAATTGCAAGGCCGCAACTCGCGGTATTTAAGCCCTATGTCTGCGGGCCTGCTGTGGGCTTGAACTCTGCTACAATTACGGATGTATTCAATTGAACAAGGCCGCGAGTCACGGGCCAAAGCCTCAAGACCGTAAGCACCTCCCGTGCCCGCAAGCTGTTAGTGAGCTGGAATAAAAGCGGTCCTCAGTGACAATCCAATCACAGTATTACGGAGTGCGTCGCAGGCCTCTCAGCCAATAGAAAGCGTGCTAGCCGAAGCTGATTGCCAGAGAGAGATTATAAAGTTGCGTTCCACCCGCCCATGATCTCACTGTGTTGTAGATTCTGACGAAGTAGCCTGCAGGTCCTGGAGTTGGTGGTTTGAGCAGTTATAGAGCGAGAGTAGGCAAATATTGAGAGCAGTATCTGCCTGTTTTATTATTTTATATTATTCTAATTACGATCTTACACTTAAACCTTAATTACATATATTTACAAATTACACATAATACAAATGCACATATATTAAATTACACATATAGATACACATAGAGCTAGATCACTCACACGCCATACACACACCCCGATCCCATCCACCACAACCCATCCCCCAACAGTTCATAAATACACATAATCCCCCCCATCATCACATATTATAATTGTCTAACTGCGATTCGTCGTCACACTTCAGACGAATCGCAGTTTGACAATGATAAACTGCTGCACCGCGCTCTGCAAGCCGCGCTTCGAGAGCAGATGAAAGAGTGGGGAAGAGTGGGGAAGAGGGGGGGGGGGGGTAGAGGCACAGAGGGAGAGAGGGGAAGAGGGGAGGGAGAGTGGGGAAGAGGGGGGGGAGAGGCACAGAGGGAGAGTGGGGAAGAGGGAGAGTGGGGAAGAGGGGGGGAGAGGCACGGCACAGAGGGAGAGTGGGGAAGAGGCACAGAGGGAGAGTGGGGAAGAGACACAGAGGGAGGGGGGAGAGACACAGAGGGATAGGTGGGAAAGAGACACAGGGGAGGTAGATGAGGGGGAAAAGACACACGGGAGGGAGAACAGGGGGAAGATACACATGGGAGGGAAATGGGGGGGGGGGGGGGAAAGGGGAACAGACACAGGGGGAAAGAGACACAGGCCAGGGGGGAACAGGCACAGAGGGAGAGGGGGGAAGAGGCACAGAGGGAGAGGGGGGAAGAGACACAGGGGGGAGAGATACAGAGGGTGAGGGAGGAAGAGACACAGAGGGAAAGGGGGGAAGAGGTACAGAGAGAGGGGGAAAGAGGCACAGAGGGGGGGGAACAGAGGAAGGGGTGAAGAGACACAGTGGCGAGACACACAGAGAGAGGCGGGGGAAGAGGCACAGAGGGAGAGGGTGGAAGACACAGAGTGGGGAGAGACACAGAGGGTGAGGGGGAAGAGACAGGGAGGAAGAGGCACAGAAAGAGGAGGGGGAAGAGACACAGGGGAGTGAGAGGAGGGGGAAGAGACACAGGGGAGAGAGTGCAGGGGGGAAGATACACAAGGGAGGGAAATGGAGACACGAGGAAGGCCGTAACAGACACAGGGGGAGGGGGAAAGAGACACAGGCCAG
This sequence comes from Discoglossus pictus, assembly GCA_027410445.1. NCBI lineage: Eukaryota > Metazoa > Chordata > Amphibia > Anura > Alytidae > Discoglossus > Discoglossus pictus. The sequence continues at coordinate 240,349,709 of CM050166.1, read as the reverse complement.
GGGGGAACAGACACAGGGGAGGGTTGGGGGAGACACAGGTGCGGGAAGAGATGCATGGGAGGGAGAAGGGGGAAAGAGACACAGGGGAGGGGTTTAGAGACACGGGAGGGAGAGGGAGGTAAAAACACAGGGGGGCAGGAGATACAAAGGAGATAGACGAGGTGGAAGGAGACACAAGGGAGGGAGAGGAGGGGGGAAATAAGACACGAGGGAGGAAGTAGACAGAGGGAGGGACTCGCAATGAGCTCCAAAGGGGCTCATTGCAAGGCCTGTGATGAGCGCCAAAGGCGCTCATCACAAGGCCAGTAAAGTAGAGGGGGAGAGGCTTACATTGTGTGTCAAACAGCATTGCCAGGCTTTAGTTTTTATTGCCGTCATTTTTGACGGGCAAGTCGCTAGTATATATATAGTAATAGGAGGAGGAGGAGAGTGGAGGAGAGGAGGTGGGTGGTGGCGGGATGCCCATAATGATAGGCCTATCAAGTTCAGGGACAGAGGAGGAGGGGCCTGATCCTAGGGGGTGGTAGTTTGGGGGAGGGACAGGTCTCAGGGGCAGATGAGGGAGCAAAGAATCCCCATCAACAGTCAGGAGGGCAAGAGGCTAAAGACTAGCACAGGGCCCATAACTACATGCACCAGGAGAATGTGGTCCTCCTTGGTGCGATACATGGACACCCCGTTTTCCTTGTGTGGGGAGGGAAGTTAGGCCTGGGCCTAGGGCACATGCATGGAAGGAGATAACGTCCGCAGTAAAAGCAGTAGGAACAGCAGAAAGGGATGGGAGGTCTGTGAAGCACAGGTTTGACTACATCAGGGCCAAGGTGAGGAGGATGATGGCCAAGGAGGCCAGTCAAGCTGCAGCACCAAGTGGTGGCCGCCAAGGGACTGTGCAATACAATGAGTGGGAGAGGGTGGCCAAGGACCTTCTGAGCCAGGTGCCTGCCACTGGAGCTTTAGGCCTGGTGGCCCAGCAGGATCCAGCCTCCATGTCAGGTGAATATCACATACACCAACATGGCACTACATGTACATCACACACACTACACATGTACATGATGACCAACAAAGACACTGACATGTCAGCTCTATGGAATTAACAAAGTATAGATGGATGCGTCATTAAGCTGACAAATCACTGTAATTTGTGGGCACAACAACAGTAATCACCATATATAGTTAGAGACCGCAGCCGGAATCAAGATAGTGTTAGGAGCCAAGAACAATCAAGATCAAGAACCAAAGACTAGATCACATCTAGCAAATGATAGCTACTTGTAGTTGCAATTACGAGAATCATCCAGGATCAAACATAGGAATGAACACAATGTATTATTCATCATACTTATAACATATACCATTCTTTTCTCTCTTTCAGCTTCAAGGAGGTCTAGTGGTGAGTCAGAGGCGAGCGCTTCGGCTCCATTGCTGCAGGACATTGGGGAGCGAGCCCCCGCCCAGCAAGTGGAGGAGGAAAGAAGTGGAGCCGAAGGCTCTGGTTTGGAGGAGGAGGATATCAGCTGGGCAGTGGGGTCACCAGCAGGAACATTAGCCACACCGTCCCCCTCCTCCAGACACTAAGCCTATCACCAGGGCCTTCCTACAGGAGTTACTAGCGGGACTTGATCCCACCTCCTCCTCCCCTCAGCAGTGCCACAGACTGGTCACCACCAGGCCTAGCAACACCACCACCCTCATGGAGTGAGGCTCCAGCCGGGCCTCAGACTCTCCACACTGGGCCACCACCACCACCACGACTGCCACCTCCTTACCCAGCAACACCCCATGGACCTCCATCCTCACCACCAAGCTAGGCTGTGCAGTCAGAGATGATGGCCATAATGCGCCAGCAAGTCAACTGCCTCCAGTGGATCCAGGCCAGCATCTCCGCCAATCATGCGGAGGTCATGAGCAGCCTAGCCAGGTGCAATAGGGAGGAGAGCACTCCTCAGTGTCAATCTGTTGGTCCAAATGTTAACGTAATCTAGCCTGGCTACAGAGTATAGGATCATGGCCTATGTGATGGTGATATTTTGTACACAGATGGCTACCTCCCATTACATGGTCCATGATCCTCTTCTCTGTGGACACGTAGGGTTATGTGTTACATTTCACTAATTGATGGTCATTGATGAATGCTGTTGAGGAGAGATGCTGCAATCCCTATATGTTAGGGGCCTTATTTTGCAGGTGTTTTTTTTTCTTTTTCTTTTGTTTTAGGCACAAGTCAGGTCCATGAAGGCATCTTCTGCATCTGCAAGCATTGGCAAAGAAATTAAGTAATTGTAAGATTTTCCCAATGCCTCTAAGGTAGAAAATCTTTTAATGACAGCCCCCCCCCCTCCCGGTTAAGATGTTGTTCCCACAATATTAAAGCTATCATATATCCAGATATCTAAGACATGGTTGTTGTTAGCTTACAATGCCTTGCAAAACGATTCAACCTCCTTGACTTTTTACCTATTTTTTTACATTACAGCCTTACGTTCAATGTTTTGTTAATCTGAATTTTATGTGATGGTTGGTAAAATGGTGAAGGGAAATGAGAAAAATATATACATAAAAGTATTTTTTAGAAATAGAAAACAGAAAATTGGCATGGGCGTATGTATTCACCCCCTTTGTTATGAAGCCCATAAAAAGCTCAAGTCAGGGTTAGGTTATAAAAAATATCTACATTTTTGAGGATGCCTAGGAGCACCATCAAATCTATCATAATCAAATGGAAAGAACATGGCACAACTGCAAACCTGCCAAGAGGTGGCCACCCACCAAAACTCATGGACCGGGCAAGGAGGGCATTTATCAGAGAGGCAGCACAGAGACCTAAGGTAACCCTGGAGGAGCTGCAGAGTTCCACAGCAGAGACTGGCGTATCTGTGCATAGGACGACAATAAGCCGTATGCTCCATAGAGTTGGGCTTTATGGCAGAGTGGCCAGAGAAAAGCCATTACTTTCAGCAAAAAACTAAATGGCACGTTTTGAGTTTGTGAAAAGGCATGTGGGAGACTCCCAAAATGTATGGAGGAAGGTGCTCTGGTCTGATGAGACTAAAATTGAACTTTTCGGCCACCAAAGAAAATAGTTATGTCTGGCGCAAACCCAACACATCACATCACCCAAAGAACACCATGGTGGTGGCAGCATCATGCTGTGGGGATATTTTTCAGCAGCTGGGACTGGGAGACTGGTCAGAATTGAGGGAAAGATGGATGGTGCTAAATACAGGGATATTCTAGGGTAATGCTTGCAGTTGTAAATCAGGTGAGTTGGTATATTGTTACAGTTACAGTATTTAGCATTGTAGGTTACATGCATTTTTTTTTTTTGACCACTTCATTGCAGATTTTTGTTTTGGGAACACACTTTATGTCTGAAACTAGATTGGATTACACAGTCTAGAGGTTTTTGCATCTGTTTCATTGAGCTGATATAGACAAGTTGTAAGTGCTATGCACATTACTGGTTGCATTAATTAAATTGAGAATTCTGATGATCCTTTGATCCTCAGATTCGGGTTGCAGTGGTGTAGTGACCACATGTGACCCTGGTAGGTGCTATGCATCATGCTTATTCTAGACTATGACATTACCCCTTTTAGATATCCCCTTTATACCCAAAAAGCCTCTTGCCCTTCTGCGATCTGCCCGAACCACACCCATGATATTATTGCACAGACTTGTACATTTCTGATTGTGCTCTGTGTATGACATAAAGCTTTGTTATGCTGTTCTCACCGTCTCAGTGTGTTTTCAATGGTTGGGGTTTTGGGACATCCAAATACATCCCATTTGTGTCACATTCCTTTATCAGTAAACTAATGAGCACTGGTTACTATGCAATAGATTAATACATATTATATACTAATACTAATAATAATACTAATATAATACAATATTATATATATATATATATATATATATATATATATATGTATATATATATATATATATATATATATATATATAAAGGATTAACACGCATGCAAAGTCCAATTTAGTATCAACATTCCCCTGAAAGCCTGATAACAATATGACAGAGGATGCAAATTGATTGATAGCAAAACACCTAATGGAATGTCACCAATGGGTATACATCTTAGCACATGGCCACTATCATTGGGGGACTTTCCAGGATGGGCGTAGCGGGGATTATCCCTGATGGAGGTGAGTTGGCTATTGCTCCACGTGCCTCTGTATATGAGATTATCTTTGTATTATTAGGGTCCACATTAGAGCCTCTGTGTGTGAGAAAGAGATATTATGGCAGCTATTTTCATTTTTTTTGGGGTTGCAATTTAATCAGGTGTTTCTTTAATTGCTTTCAGCATCTTGCTGCACGACTTTGCATATTGGCATATGTATGACCATTCCAACATAGGAAGCCCACATGTTTTTGTTCAGGCCTATTTGTTAATTGTGAATTGTTGTACAATGAATTCTAATACCTTGCATTGCTTTCCCCATATTTTAAAATCCATTTGTCTGTTTTTATTCTCTTTTGCAGTGTTACAAACTACTCTGTAAACCTTTTGCAGGTCCCATTTGGAACCTGTAAGATTTTGTCCGTCATTTGCCGTTTGTGGGCTTGAATGCGTTTGTGGTCTTGAGGGATTGTAGAAATTGAATATCAATTTGCGATTTTAGTGATTATAACTCTTGCTGACTTGAAAGATCAAGTAAGTTTCGGTTGTAACAACTGCAGGGATTTCAAGGCCGTAGACTCGCAAAAAAACGCAAAAAAAACGCCAATTGAATAGCAAATTTGTTTACGTTCTACATTACGGCTCCAGTAAGCTACAGTTCCTCAATTGAATGAGGCCCTTGGTGTTTCCAAAGTTCTGTGTTTCTTAGTAACTCAGCGTATGAATACACTGGTGTACCTTAGATATCCTTGTGTGATGGTTGGAGAGCTGAAGAGGCCTCCGGTGACTATTTATTCAGCACATCATCACTCCCACCTCTTGGGGTCCTACTGGACCCTTCCCTCTCTTTCATTCCCCACATCCAATCACTCACAAAATCTTGTCACTTTCACCTAAAAAACATATCCAAAATACGCCACTACCTCACACAAGACACAACTAAAATTCTTATTCACGCTCTTATCATATCTCGCCTCGATTACTGCAACACTCTTCTTGCTGGCCTTCCTATCACCCGTCTGTCTCCACTCCAATCCATTTTGAATGCATCCGCTAGACTCATCTACCATACTAAACGATCAGTGTCTGCAGCACCTCTCTGTCAGGCACTCCACTGGCTTCCCATAGCGTCTAGAATACAATTCAAAATCATGACCCTAACATATAAAGCCCTCCACAATAGTGCACCCTCCTACATCTCTGCTCTCATCCCAAAATACACTTCCACCCGCCCTCTTCGCTCTGCTAATGACCTTCTTCTCTTCTCCTCTCTCATCACCTCCTCTCATTCCCGGCTTCAAGACTTTTCACGTGCTGCCCCTATTCTTTGGAACTCTTTACCTCGCACCACCAGACTATCTTCCTGCCTCAGATCCTTCAAAATCTCTTTAAAAACACATCTATTCAAAAAAGCCTATCATCTTTAGCCTCTTCATTCACTATGCATCTCTCACTCTCCTGTACCTTACCCATACCCTTTAGAATGTAAGTTTGCGAGTTTTAATCTTGTGAGGTGCTTTAGGGAAAGCACTGTGTATATCAGATTGAAAGCTCAATAACAGGGTCTTCCATTATTTTCATTGTGGGGCATTGTTTATACTTGTACCTAACCCCTGTATTGCGCTGCGGAATATGTTGGCGCGTTATAAATAAAGTATAATAATAAATAATAATAATTGTGGATTATACTCAATGTTCTATTGACATTAGGACCATAGTTACCTTTACATGTAAACACAATTCTGTTACCTTGGTTGTGTAACTATCCAGTGGTAGGGGCTATTACTGCCCAGGGCCACCTGCTATACACTACAGGTTAACTACCAACAAGAAGCGTTTGGGTTCTTGGAAATCTTACTTAGAGGGTGGAGATAGGTTCACTTTATAGCAGTCACCAGGAGCAAAATAAGAGACACACAATTTCTATATGTCTCCAGAAGTGAACTGTGGGCCTGCATGAGTGCTGCCAGCACTGGGGAGCAACATTTCATTGAGGAAACCATGAATACCAACATGTACTGTGATATACTGAAGCAGAGCTTGATCCCCTCCCTTCGGAGACTGGGCCGCAGGGCAGTGATCCAAAAAGATGACGACCCCAAACACACCTCCAAGGCGACCAGTGCCTTGCTAAAGAAGCTGAAGGTAAGGGTGATGGACTGGCCAAGCATGTCACCAGACCTAAGCCCTATTGAGCATCTATGGGGCCTCCTCAAATGGAAAGGTGGGGGAGTGCAAGGTCTCTAACATCCACCAGCTCAGTGATGTCATCATGGAGGAGTGGAAGTGGACTCCAGTAGCAACCTGTGAAGCTCTGGTGAACTCCATGCTCATGAGGGTTAAGGCTGTGCTGGAAAATAATGGTGGCCACACAAAATATTGACACTTTAGACCCAATTTGGACATTTCCACTTAGGGGTGTACTCACTTTTGTTGCCAACGGTTTAGACAATAATGGCTGTGTTGAGTTATTTTGAGTGGACAGCAAATTTACACTGTTACACAGGCTCTACGCTTACTACTTTACATTGTAGCAGAGTGACATTTCTTCAGTGTTGTCACATGCAAAGATATAAGAAAGTATTTACAAAAATGTGAGGGGTGTACTCACTTTTGTGAGATACTGTAGGTGCAAATTCAAAAATATGAAGAAGAATTAATTTTCAAGCATGTTTAATAAATTGCATGAAAATGTGAAACAATGTATTAACCAGTTTATTAAACAATATATCACAGGAGGATATACTTGAAAGAAACATATTGCTTAGCACAATTTCCTTACTGGTACAGTAACCAAACAATCATCATTTCCTAAAATTCATAACAGTTCTTTTTATTTACCTACCATATTACATTACAACTCTAAACCTACAAGTCTACCTTTCTTCTGATCACATTTTTTTTTCTGACATTGACATAAAACCTAGCCATAGTTGTACCCTAACCCTACTTCAAACACTGAGGTTCAACATGGTTCATCAATTTTGTACTATACTTTATAGCCTTCATTTGTTAATCAGTCTTTTTTTGTGTATTTAAATTAACATGCTTTAAACATTACAAAAGTTGTTTTGGAATAAAAAAATATTAAGCAAAACCTATATAGACTTCATTCATACTGAACAGAAAGAGGAATAGTAATCACTCTGAGCATATTCAAAACTGCTCGGTCAGCCACCATGCAGTATGAATTTATGGTAGTGATATGGTAGTAATATTACAGTTTTCCACATCAGAGACTCTCAAGGCTGAGAGGTAGCTCCCATGTTAATTGTAGGAAATAAATATATATATGGTGCCATGGATATTAATTGGCAAGCCAAAGTGCGTATATAAATACATGAGGATCCCGTTGCTAAATGCCTTTTGCTAGTGTCCGTGTTACATTTTATTTTTTGTACACCCAGTAAATGACGGGAACAAATAATTAATGTCACAAGTAAAATCTGTTTAGGAAATGCAGAGTGGTGTTAATAATGCAACCGTGATGGCATATTACTGGACCGCTGTCTTAAATGTGGTGAGGCACAGCCCAGTTACAAGAAACTGACCCTTTTAATTTTTCATGAAGCAGAAAAAGTTAGGATGAGGCTCTTGTAATAACTACAACAAATATTTCTGAAGAGTAATGGGAGTTGTTTTATAAAGTATGTTTGCTAAATGATCATCAAAATGCTTCAACAGGAGTTAGATGTTCTTATTAGGTATTGATCTTTAATAAAATTAATACTCAATTGCTTTTAAAAGCACTACATAATATTAAATTTACTTTCAAATATCTGCTTTTTATCCACCCCTTATAAGGTATTTGGGGTGGGAGCAAATCTGACTGTGAGGCTTCCCTAAATGGCCAGATACAAGTTTATATACAGACAGCAGCAGATTATTTTCAATATGCATGAAGCATGTTTTAATATGACTCTAGTATTCACATCATTCATCTCCCTTGCTCATCTGGCAAATCACGTTTTAATTTATTTACATTACTTTTTCATTATATTGAAGACTATAAAGAATATTCATGGCAGCTTATGTTCATGAAGACATAGTCCTCTATGCATATAAATCAATGTTAGCTTATGAGGCACCTCCATGACACCCCCAACCAAACCTATGGCACAACAGCTTCGGGAGAAGCAAGAGGTTTCATTTTCCTGGATATTTGCATAAAAATAAACATATTTCATAAAACCTTTTACTAAATAGTTTTAATATAATTCAAAATCTACAAGCTAATTATCACATATATAGTTGTCAGTGTTGGTGACGTTTGCGATGTTGGTAACAAAGCGATGCAAGCCATGTACTGCGCAGAACTTAGGTTGGATGAGCGCTGAAGGTGCTCATCTGTGAAGCCTTGCAAAGCAAGGCAAGCCGTGTAAAGCATGGAAAAAAATGGCCGACGAAAAACGTAAAAAATTCACAAAAAGCATGAAAACGAGACTCGCCAGGCTCGCAGAACTTTGAAAATACACCATGCAGAAGAGAGTAAGACTAACAACGACACACACGCGCCACTTAGAAAATAAAACCAATGTCACAGAAAATCGTCCATTTTGTAGTCCGCAACTAACACTTGCTACCTGCAATGACGGATTTGTCCTCGCGCTTGCACTCTATAAATACTGGAAAGCTTCCAGAATTTTCTCACTTTCTCCTCAGATACTGAAGTGTGTGACTGCACGTTGACATATTTTATTAAGAGATTATTACCTCTTGATGATTTTCATCACATACAGCTAATAGGTAAAGTATTGTTATTTATTAATTTAGTACTTAATTAATTTAATTAAAAATACAAAATATGAATAAGTTTTACAATTACACGATCACATCATTTAACAAATGCTAACTTAATTCTATGCTTTAGTAACAATCAAAAAAAATCTAACAGGTAAAGACTAATTACTCATCAATAGATTATTATTTTTTTTTTAGCTTTACGTTACTTTACACATTGCAAGGTGTATATCTTTGGATTGTAGAACATATAATTCTTGGGTACACTTCTTTTTACACTTTTACATTGCCTATACATTTCATAGTGACACAGAGTTTGCCTGCACTGTGTTTTTATTACCAGACTGACAGATGTGCATGAACCCAAACATACCAACCAAAAAGGAAGATTTTCTGTATATTTAATAACATTAATTTAATTAATAGTTACACTATTAATAATTATTGATTAATTAATTAATACATACATTTACTAATTTATTTGTTAAAACAAAACAAACCAACAATTTTGACAAGACATTGCTTAACACATTGCAAGGTGTACAGTATATCTCAGGATTGTACAACATAGATGTATTACTCTATGAAGATATATGTACATTTCACACTGACACACAATTTGCCTGCACTGGCAGTTTACTAACACACTGACACATGTGCATGAAGTAAAACATAGGAACGTAAATGGAAAATTTATATTTGATTTAATTACTTTAATTTTCTGCATACTTTAACTATTATGAATTATTAATTGATTGATTCATAAATACATAAAAAAACAAATATATTTTAGGATGATGTCATTAAAGTAATATCTCTTTATCATAAAACAGAGTAATGATTCAAGTATCATTTTACACTTTGCAGGTCTATCTCAGTTGGACATTGACATACATTTCCACTGCAGTGCTTTAAAGACAGCTACTTATAACGACAAGGTATAGTATATTTCTGTATATTAATTTAGAGCATATTTCACATAATTTATTGCTAACATTGTGTTAACAAAATTTTTGTAGTATCCTGTTTTGTGCGCACCACGCATTAGAGGTTTAGGTTATGGGGTTAGTGTTTATAATGCACACATTAATGTGGAAGCTTGCACTTCTATAAAATCCATTAAATATGTCTACAAATATATTTACAAAGGCTATGATGCAGCTACTGTAGTGGTCAAAAGTGCAGAAAATCCAGAACAAACTGAGTTATTACATGATGAACTTGCATCTCATGTAGATGCTCGCTATGTAAGTGCGCCAGAAGCAATGTGGCGTCTTGTCAAATTTTAAATGCATGATCGCTCACAAGCAGTATATCGATTGGCTGTACATTTGCCCCAAAGACACCTGGGGGTGATATAAAATAAAGCGTTACAGGATACTACAACAAATGTTAATAATGAAAAATATATTCTGGTTTCTATGCCACAAACTATAAGCCTAACCCAAGAAACAAAAATCATCATCTCAAAAACTGGTGGAAACAAAACAGGATATTATAACAAATATTGTTAACACATATAAAATTGAAGAATATGTCCTGTTTTATGTGCACCAAACTGAAACACTAACCCCATAACCTAAACCTCTAATGCTACCTGTGGTGCGCACAAAACAGGATACTACAAAAATGTTGCTAACACATACTAAATCAAAGAATATATCCTGTTTTGTGTCCCCCAAACTCAAAGCCTAACCCCATAACTTAAACTTATAATGACAACAGTGGTGCACAAAAAATAAGATTAATACAACAAATTGTATTCAAACATAATAAATGCAAGGACCTTTCCTATTTATATGCACCACTCTCTAAGCCTAACCCCATAAGCTAAACCTTTCTGTATACATACAAAACGGAAGTGTATATCCTGTTTTATATGGTCTTAGTGCAACATTTTTTTTTACATGTTATTTGAACATTTACATCTCTCTCTTTAATTCACAACAGCCCCTGCTGGAAAACTCTCATCATCTCTACAGCAATTTCAAAACAACACATTTGAAGAAAAGAGGTACAGTATTACAAGTAAAAAACAAAAAAAAATATATCATAAATCCATAATGCCAATAGTGGCGTACACAAAACAAGATACTACATCAAATTAAGTTAACAGATATAAAATGAAAACTATATTCTGTTTTCTATGTCACAATCTATAAGACTACCCCAAAAAAAACAAAAATTCAACAATGGCGGACACAAAACACAATACTACAACAAATGTTATTAACACATATAAAATGAAAGAATATATCCTGTTTTCTCTGCACCTAACTCAAAGTCTAACCCCATAACCTAAAACTATAATGCCAACTGGGCTGCGCACAAAACAGTATACTGCTACCAATATTGTTAACACATATAAAATCAACAAATAAATACTTTTTTGTGTGCACCAACCTTTAAGCCTTACGCATTAACCTAAACTTATAATGTCAAATGTGGTGCACACAAAACAGGATACCACAACAAATATTCTTAACACATACTAATTGAAATAATATATCCTGTTTTCGATGCAACAACCTCTAAGCCTAACCCAATAACCTAAACCTATAAAGACAACAGTGGTGCACACAATAATTCAACAAATATTCTTAAAACATAATAAATGCAAGGATCTCTTTAAAGCTAACCACTCTTTCAGGCTAACCCCATAAGCTAAACCTCTCTGAATACATAGAAAATGGAAGCAGATATCCTGTTTTATATGCTGTTACTTAAAAAAAATAGTTGCATGTTATTTTAACATTTCCATCTCTCTCTATAATTCTCAGCAGACACTGCCTGAAGACTTATCAGCTCAACAGCAATTTCAACAAAACACATTGGAGAAAAGAGGTACAGTATTACAAGTATAAAAATAAATAAAACACTGCTGTTTACACATATCAAATGGAAGTACCTATCCTGTTTTGTGTCTAACACTCTAACATAACCCCATAACTGTAAACCCCCATTAACAACATTGGCGAATGCAAAAAAGGACAGGAAGAAAGAAAAAAAAGCCCTACCCTAACCCCTAATGCCAACAGTGCTACACACAAAACACAAAACCACAATGCTCTTAATATATACAAAATGGAAGGATATATCATATTTCTGGTGCAAAACCATCTAAGCCCAACTCCATACGCCCAACACCTATTGACAACAGTAGAGCACAAAAAACACAACTAAACACTAAACACAATAAAACAAGAAATGATGTTCTCATAAAGAAAATAGAAAAAACTATCAGATTTGCTGTGTGCCTATCACAACATACACTGTAACCTAACTAATCTCAGAAGTCTAAACTCACAAACAGAACATCATAATGTAAACAGTAGTGCACACAAAACAGGATATGAGAAAAAACACAAAAAAAGGTAAAAAAAATCAATAAACAAACGAGCAAACGTACTAATGGACTACTTTTATTTACAGATTAATATGGCAGATAATGACAAGAAACAGGAAAAGAAAAGACGTCAATCTAGAGAACGTCAAAGAACATGGGCAGATCAGCAGACGCCGGAGCAGAAGGAAATTTGACGACAAAAAGAACGGGAGAGACTCGCAAGCAAAAGATTAGCGGCTGACAAACTAACATCCAAGCCCAAGAAGGCTACTAAAAAACAAAAGCATTTGGAAAATGTTCCGGAACAATCACATAAAAATTCTAGAAAAGACCCAGAGATGGCCAGTTCGTTAGTTGCTGTCAAAAAGGCAAGGTAAGACTTCCAGAAAGACAACAATTCCCAACATATTTAAAAAGCATTATGACTGAGGCTTCTTTCCCTAACTACCAAAATTTCAAAACAAGCATAAGATCCTAGAATAGTGCCATATCCTTTGCATCTATGGGTGCAACATTAGCTGCTAATGTGCCAGGACATGGCCCTTACTATTTTAAAGTACAAGGACAAATTTACCATTGTACTTCTCATTTACATCCAGAAGAAGGGGAGCAAAGAAAATTTGGTCAACTATATGTCCTAGATACTATGGAAGCTGTTGAACAACGTATGCAGCTTCCAGAAAATAAAAAATGCTTACCCATTGTATTTATAGAGCTTGATAAAATTATGGCCCAAAACCCTTACACTCAAGATTATAAAAAATTGGCAGAAATAGAACAAGAACAAATAACTCTGAAAAGAGATCGCCATACTGATAAACGCTGTTACAACTTACCAACATCAAATGAGGTTGCATTGGTCTTTCAAAATGATGAAGGAGAACCACCATTTCAAAGGGATATTAGAATATATCCCAGAAATGAGGAGCAACCTTTCATCAACATAAGTCTTAGGTACAAATTTAGATCCAATGACATATCCAATTTGTTTTCCAAATGGGGAAGCTGGATGGCAACCCAAATTAACACTTGAGAGTTACCCAAATGCAAAAATACATGTTAGAAATAAGATTTCCATGCTTGAATTTAAAGTGGCTCAAACTGCCATTCGAGATGGATTCAATCCCATTTTATGGGGTGGACACAACAATGGATCATTGATTCATAATTGCAAGTTGAGGCAAATAATTTAAATTTCATCAAATATAAACAAGATAAACTATGTGTAGAACAGTATTCTGGACTGATGAATTACATCGCCGAGGCAGCTACAAACAGAGAGCTTGCAGCTGGCAAAGCCATCATTTTGCCTTCTTTGCAAGGATCTCCTCGCAATATGCGAGAAAGATAAAATGATGCTATGGCTATTGTAACTATATTTGGAAAACCAGATTTATTTATTACATTTACATGTAATCCGCAACGACCAGAGATTGTACATAATCTGCTAATTGGACAAACTGCTTCCGATAGACCAGATTTAGTGGCAAGAGTCTTGAAAATAAAATTAACTGAATTAATACATGACATAACCATAACTCAGTTATTTGGAAAATGTCTGGCTTATGTTTATACCATCAAATTGGAAAAAAAAGGCCTTCCACATGCACATATGCTTATAATTCTTCAAGAAATATATAAATTTGATACTGGTGATAAAGTGGATCGAGTCATTATTGCTGAACTACCAGATCCAGAGACACATGGTAGACTATATGAGATTGTAACTCATCGCATGATTCATGGACCATGTGGAGATCATAATCCACAATCACCATGTATGGAAAATAAAAAATGCACTAAAGAATTTCCAAAAGATTATAGAGACAAAACATATGCCAATTGTGATGGCTATCCATTATATAGAAGAAGAGAAGGATAAACTGCCATTATTCATGGCAAACAAGTGGATAACAGATATGTGGTGCCATACAATCCACATTTACTCATGAAGTATAATGCTCACATTAATGTGGAAGCTTGCACTGCTATAAAATCCATTAAATATGTCTACAAATATATTTACAAAGGCTATGATGCAGCTACTGTAGTGGTCAAAAGTGCAGAAAATCCAGAACAAACTGAGTTATTACATGATGAACTTGCATCTCATGTAGATGCTCGCTATGTAAGTGCGCCAGAAGCAATGTGGCGTCTTGTCAAATTTTAAATGCATGATCGCTCACATGCAGTATATCGATTAGCTGTACATTTGCCCCAAAGATACTTAGATACTTAGTTTATTTCAATGCTGGAAATGAAAGAAATGCAAAGATAAGGCGAAAAAGGGGGGAAAGGGGAAAGGAGAGGAAGGGGGAAAGGGGAAGAAGAGGGGGTAGTGGAGGGGGTATTGGAGCCTAGATGAGGGCAGTTTAGGACAGGAGGGGGTAGCGGGGACTAGATGAGGGCAGTGTTGGGCAGGAGGGGGCATCAGGGCCTAGATAGGGGCAGTGTATTTCAGGAGAGGGTAGCAGGGCCTAGATGGGGGCATCAGAGGGCAGGAAGTGGTAGCAGGGCCTAGATGGAGGCAGTGTAGGGCCGGAGGTGTCATCAGGGCCTGGATTCACGCAGTGTAGGACAGGAGGGGATAGCCGGGCCTATATAGGGGCATCAGAGGGCAGGAGTGGGTAGCAGGGCCTAGATGGGGGCATCAGAGGGCAGAAGAGGGTAACGGGGCCTAGATGGGGGAAATGTAGGGCAGGAGGGAGCATCAGGGCCTAGATGGGGGCAGTGTAGGGCAGGATGGTGCATCAGGGCCTAGATGGGGCAGTGTAGGGCAGGAGGGGGTAACAGGCCTAGATTGGGGTAGTGTAGAGCAGGTAGGGGGCATCGGGTCTTAGATGGTAGCAGTTATTGGCAGGAGAGAGTAGCGGGGCCTAGATGGGGGCAGTGTAGGGTGGGAGGGGGTAGATGGGGTCATCAGAGGGCAAGAGCAGTCATCAGGGAGTAGATGGGGCAGTGTAGGGCATCAGAGGGCAGGAGGAGGTAGATGGGGGCAGTAGTGGGTGCCCTGAGTTTATTAAGACTAGGGGGCTTGGGTAGTGTAGTGTTGGGCAAACTTACTTTGAGGTTGGGTAGATCCGGATCCAGCCAGGGAGGATCTGTCAGGGAGGATCAGTCAGGCACAAAAGCACAGAGTGGGAACAGAGTGGGAAGGGTTTGTAATCATGGGCTTTTTATAGCCTTCCTGATGTCATATCTAACATTAAGACTCCATAGGCTTGTGGGCGCCCAGAGAGAACGGTCAGAGGGGATGTTCTTAGCAACCAGGCAACCTACAGCACTGATTGTTTGAAGCTGCAAGCTGCCAGTCAGGAAAATGTATACATTTATTTGAACGCCTGCCCCTTTGCCCCTATGCACCAGCCGTTCTGCTCTGTACCTACAACAAATTCCCTTACAAGTACTAGGTACAGTAAATTTCAGTAGCGTACACCAAAAATTAATTAGTCAACATATTAACCGTAATGAACAAATTGCCAGCATCCTGCCCAAACTTACCCCTTGCCCTGTGTCTCTTTACCCAGCCTCCCAAGTGGTTCTTCACCCCCTCCATCTCCTGTCTCTCTTTCCCCCCCCTTTCACTCTTCTGTGTCTCTTCAACACCCTACCATAAAGCCCAACTCTATGGAGTGTACGGCTCTGCTCTGGAACTCTGAAGCTCCTCCAGGGTTACCTTAGGTCTCTGTGCTGCCTCTCTGATTAATCCCCACTTTGCCCGGCCCGTGAGTTTTGGTGGACGGCCGTCTCTTGGCAGGTTTGCTGTTGTGCCATGTTCTTTACATTTGGTTATGATAGATTTGATGGTGCTCCTGGGGATCATCAAAGATTTGGATATTTTTTTATAACCTAACCCTGACTTCTCAACAACATTGTCCCTTACTTGTTTGGCAAGTTCCTTGGTCTTCATGGCAGTGTTTGGTTAGTGGTGCCTCTTGTTAAGGTGTTGCAGCCTCTGGGGCCTTTCAAAAAAGGTGTGTATATGTAATGACAGATCATGTGACACTTAGATTGCACACAGGTGGACATAATTTCACTAATTTTGTGACTTTTGAAGGTAATTGGTTGCAATAGAGCTTTTAATGAAGGGAAATACATACGCACATGCCAATTTTCTGTTTTCTATTTCTTAAAAATAGTTTTATGTATATATTTTTCTCATTTCACTTCACCAACTTAGACTATTGTGTTCCGATCCATCACATAAAATTCAGATTAACAAAACATTGAACTTAAGGCTGTAATGTTACAAGATACATAAAAAGTCAAAGGGGTGAATACTTTTGCAAGGCACTGTACATATGGAATGTCATGTTCACAGTGATTCACAAGATAATCCATTAATTACACATTTAAATGTAGAGACTCACAATTGTGGTATGTTGAATGTGCTTTGTCAATTTTGTGGGGTTATAATTTTTTAAATGAAAGACCAAGAGATGATAAGTTCATTAGTTGCTGTCAAAAGGGAGAAGTTAAACTTCCTGAAAAAAACAAATTCCCAACATACAAAGTGTAAAGACTGACCCAACTTTCGCTAATTACAAACATTTTAAGACCAATAAACAATCTTACAATAGTGCCATTTCTTTTGCATCCATGGGTGCTACGTTAGTTGAAGGACATGGCCCTTACTTCTTTAAAGTACAAGGCCAAATTTGCCACTGTACTTCAAATGTACCCCCAGAGGGAAGGGGAGCAAAAAAAATTTGCTCAACTCTATGTACTAGATACAAATTCAGCTGTGGAACAATATATGCAGCTTCCTGAAAATACTAAATTCTTAGCCAATGTTTTTCGTGAGCTTGATAAGATTATGGAAAACAACCCATACACTCAAACGTATAAAAAACTGTCAGAAGTTGAAGAACAAGAATGCATTCATGCTGAAGAACATCAATTGGACATGCCAAAAGCTAATATGGTTCTTAAAAGAGACCGACATACTGGTAAAAGAGGTTACAGCTTACCCCCAGCTAATGAGGTTGCAATGTTTTTCCAAAATGATGAGGGGAAACCACCTTTTCAGAGGGATATCAGAATATATCTCAGAAACGAGGATCAACCATTCATTAACATCAACATATTAAGTCCCAATTTGGACCCAATGACTTATGCAATTTTGTATCCCAATGGGGAGGCAGGTTGGCAACCAAAATGAATACTTCCCAGTTATGCAAACCCTAAACTATGTGTGAGAAGTAATATTTCCATGCTGGAATTTAAAGTGGCTCAGGGATCAATTTAATCCCAGCTTAAGTGCTGGAAAAATGACACAACAATGGATCATTGATTCCTACCTCCATGTAGAAGCAAATAATGTAAATGTCATCAAATATCAACAAAATAAACTATGTGCAGAACAGTAATGAGGCCTCGTGGATTATGTGCCTGAAGAGGCTACAAACCAAAATCTGGCAGCTTGAAGAACCATAATTTTACCATATTCTTTCCAAGGATCTCCTCGCAGTATGCAAGAAATATACAATGATGCTATGGCTATTGTAACTTGGAATTTGGAAAACCTGATTTATTTATTACATTTACATGTAATCCTCAATGGCCAGAAATTGTAAACAATTTAAAAGAGGGCCAGAATGCTTCTGATAGACCACACTTAGTGGCTCGAGTCTTCAAAATCAAATTACCAGCCTTTTTAGATGACATCACCAAAAAGCATTTATTTGGAAAGTGTGTGGCTTATGTTTATACAATTGAATTCCAGAAGAGAGGCCTGCCACATGCACATACAGTATGCATTTCATAATTGAAGAAAATGATAAATTGAATACTGCAGAAAAAGTGGATTCATACTGCTGAACTACCACATCCACAAAAGCATGAAACACTCTATCATATTGTAACACATTGCATGATTCATGGCCCTTGTATATAGCTAATCCCAACCATGTATGGAAACTAAAAAATGCACTAAAGATTTACCTAAACAGTTTTGAGATCAAACCTTTGCAAATTGTGAAGGATATCCATTGTACAGACGAAGAAAAGGTACAAACGCAATAATTAGAGGAAAAAATGCAGACAACATGTATATGTGGTGCCATATAATCCACATCTACTACTGAAGTATAATGCACACATAAATAGGGAAGCTTGCATTTCTATAAAGTCAATCAAATATGTCTACAAATACTTTTATAAAGGATATGATGCAGCAACTGTTGTGAAAAATGGACCAAATGAACAAGACAATGAGTTAATACATGATGAACTTTCTTCTCATGTCGATGCTTGCTATGTCAGTGCGCCCAAAGCAATGTGGCGACTTTTGAAATTTGAAATGCATGATCGCTCACATGCAGTATATCGATTAGCTGTACATTTGCCACAAAGACAGTTAGTTTATTTCCATAGTGGCAATGAGGAAAATGCTCTTGCACAAAATGAACACCGACAAACAACCCTAGTGCATTGTAAGGATATTGAGGCAAGACAATACTTATACAATGAGATTCCATATCATTATGTATTTGTCAATGGATTAGGGAAAGTGAGAAAACAGGGTTGTATGTCAGACATAGAAACTTCCTTGCTGATGAGGCAGAATGGGAGAGAAGTCTAGAAGAAGCAGCTCAATCTAAAATGCCAAAACAGATGAGGGAACAGTTTACATACATTTGCATATTTTGCAATATTCCAAATGCATTGGCTTTGTGGGAAACACTTAAAATCCATATGTATGAAGACTTTTTGCAACGTTACAATGACTCCATAGCTGAATTAAAAGCATTAATGGAAATTCAAGACATCTTATTATGTCAAGGATTAACTTGTGCAAGTTTCAATCTCCCAGATCCCGGAATTAGAGATGATATCAACTTTGAGGACTATGACGCTGATGTTGAGAAACAAAAAAGGAGGAAAAAATTGACACTTAAAATTATTTGCAAAAGCACACTTTCAATTCCATACAACAAGCACTAGATGATGACTTGGTCAAAGTGCGTAATTTCTATCTAGATGGACCTGGTGGATCTGGAAAAAGTATCTATATAATTTGTTGATGAGTTCCATTAGAGCTAAAGGTGCAATTGCACTTCCCTTTGCAACAACTGGAATTGCGGCACTATTGTTAGAAGGTGTCAGAACAGTACATAGCGGATTTAGCCTTCCAGTTCCAATTCTAGAAACATCAATGAAATCACCTCAATTAGAATGAAATCACCTCAAGCAAATAAAATTGTAAAACAAAAATTGATTATCATAGATGAGGCCATGCTCTGCAATGTATTGATAGTTTTTGCGTGAATTCATGGGTAATAATTTCCCTTTTGGTGGAAAAGTAATGTTATTAGGTGCAGATTTCAGACACACATTACCTGTGGTTGTATGTGGAAATTGCACAGACAATGTGTAAACATGTATAAAGTCTAGTACACTATGGAAAGAATTTGCACACCTTTGATTAGAAGAAAATATGAGATATGAATGCCAAAATGAATTCAATCATTGGCTAATTCATATTGGAGAAGGAAGAAATTACTTAATTAATAATTTACCTGATGATACTGTGGAATTCCCTGATATCTGCTGTATTCCCAAATGTAATAACTACAGAACAGTCTTCTGATCTTGCACAGAAAGTCATTGTAACATCCAAAAATAAAGATGCTTTGGATTTGAATAATAAAATATTAAAATTAATTGAGGCACCTCAATTACAGTGCAGATTCTGTTCTAGCTGATGACAAAGAGTCTGAATCTAATTTTACAACAGAATTTCTAAATACATTAACTCTGTCTGGAATGCCACCTCATATTTTGCAATAAATAAAAGGAGCAATTGTCATGTTATTGAGAAATATGAATCCAAAAAAAGGTTTTTGTAATGGAACAAGATTAATTGTTCAGGATTTAAGAG
The DNA here is from genome assembly GCA_027410445.1 of Discoglossus pictus. Lineage (NCBI taxonomy): Eukaryota > Metazoa > Chordata > Amphibia > Anura > Alytidae > Discoglossus > Discoglossus pictus. The sequence continues at coordinate 240,329,599 of CM050166.1, read as the reverse complement.
ACCATTTCATACATGCAGAAATTCTGAATGGGACCCATAAAGGTGAAGCAGTATTCATACCAAGAATAGATTTGGCTCCAAGTGAGACAACCTTGCCTTTTGTACTTCAAAGGAGACAATTTCCCATTATTATGGCATTTGCAATGACCATAAATCATTCTCAAGGACAAAGTTTAACTCTTTTTAGAAGTACCAGTATTTGCCCATGGCCAACTGTATGTGGCATTATACAGATGCAAAAATCCACAACAAATTAAAGTTTTCATAAAAAAAATTCCAGTCAGGGCAAATTATTAGATGATGGCCGGGTATTTACAAAAAATATCGTCTACTATGAGGTGTTGTAAATTCTATAAAAAACAAACAACAACACAACCACACAAAACCCCAAAACACAACTAACATAGTGGCCATATCTCAAGAACTCACTTTTATGTCTCTTGTGCTTTTTTCAGAGGACCACTATTTATGTCAAATATTGTCTACTATGAGACAACAAAAAAATAACAGAAAAGAGAAGAAACACAAAACAAAAATAGTGGTCATATCTCAGGGACTAACTTTTATGCCTCTTTTCAGGGGGCCACTATTCCAAAACCAAATAAAACATTGGTAATATATACAACGGACAATGCAGTGGTTACATCCCAGTGACAACATTATTTGTCTGCTTGGCTCTTTTTAGAGGACCACTATTTCAGATAGATAACTCTATGTGCCAATCTCAAGGACGGCAAAAATTTACAGAACAGTTGTTTTATTTCAAGGACAAACTTTTATGTCACTTGGACTCTTTCTAGAGGACCACTATTTCACATAGAAAGCTGTATGTGCCATTCTGAAGAACTACAACCCCCAAAAAGTGCTGACATCCCACAGACAACATTATTTGTCGGCTGGGCTCTTTTTCCAGGAAACACTACTAACTTCAATAAACAGCCACCAAAAAACGAACGGAAAAACAACTTGTTTTTTACTTTGTTTTGAGTTTAATTGTATGTATATATGTTTGGCTCACTCATTTCAGTATGTGTTAAATAACATGTAATGCTTACAACTTTGACTCTATGTATTTCAAGTTGGTTGTACATGTATTTCAAGTTGCTTTGCACAAGTTGAAAGTTGGTTCTACATTTATTTCAAGTTGCTTTCTACAGTTGTAATGTGTTTCATTTCATTGTATGTACTTACTCCTTTTTACATTTCACTTTATAATTCATGAGAGACTATTGATCCAGGGAGTAATCCGATCGGCAGTATCGGGGGTCAGGAAGGAATACATTTTTTACCCATTTAAAACAATTGGCTACGTTTCACTTTTTTTTTTTTTTTTTATGTTTTGCCTTCCTCTGGATTTAATATCCACATTTACACATGTGTTAAATAAGATGTAAAGTTTTAATAACTATACACATAGTTATCATATGTATGTATAGGTTACAATTAAAAATGCTAAAATGTTATGAATTCTTTACATATATAACTATAAAGTTACCAGTTATAACAAAAAAAATGCTTTTTACATCATCTTTATGTTGACGTTTTCAAGACATAGGTAATATAAAATTTTACAAAGTTAAATATTCAAACACACTAAGAAAAATATCAACAAGGGCCAAGATACTCACATTCGGTGAAAAACAGCATTGCTACAAAGATAAGAGGGGTGGGGAGTGATAGCGCACCAATTCCAAGTGCAAAATAACCGAGATATTGTAATCCCAAACCCTTGTTCACAGAGATCAGTAGGTAAAGCTCTCACCTTTTCTAACCTCAGTCTATATAGTCTCATAAAGTCCACAACACAAACTGAGATCCCACTTCATGCCGATGATAGCCAGTAAGCTTGAAACAGCTGTACATGGATTGGATACTATGCCTGTGTTTAATCCAAGCTTGGCTTTGCATTAAAGCTGTGTAATACAGCATGCATAAGTTTAAAGGAAGCCATGTTTGATAATGGCTAAGGATTGAAGGGCGAGGCATTTGTGTGCACATTTGCATGTCCCAGTTCAACTTCCCAGAATGCAGTGTAATAACTCTTTCTCAGAATTCTGTGCTGGAAGCAGGTTTTTAAACTTGTTTTAGACATTCAAGTGTGAACACAGATGTACTATTTATTTACTATATATATATATATATATATATATATATATATATATATATATATATACACACACACACACACATATACATACACACACCCACACACATTCGGTAAAGGTAGACTGCCCTCATATCATATTTACACATAAGATGATAATTACATACACATAACATGCATCTATATAATATAATATAAAGTATGCCCCATTCACAGGGCCTCATTCTATTATCGGCCGTAGGAGATGCGGGGCCGCAAGGACCGGCCTCAGGCTATTTGCCTATTCTATTCCCTTCCGGCCTGGGGACTCCGGCAGGCTTGCGGCCGGCGCCTTGTTATCCCTTGCGGCCGCACGTGCCGGAGGAAAGCCTTTGATCTTAAACGGCCGCAAGAGTTTCGGCCGCAAGAAAATCCTGGTTGCTATTCAATTGCTCCGGGAACCCTCTCTGCAAGGCTCAAACCGAGCCGCAGCTTACTTGCAGCAAAAAGGTCCCGCAGGCACACAAATAAGCACATAATAAAGCCATCCTGCACTCTGAGGAGACTATAAAGTGATTGTAGGTGTTAGCATTCATAGCACAACATTCCCCTACACTCAAATCGGTAAATATATATTTTTTTAATTTATGTCAAATATCCATGGAAAAAGTCGAGAGGGCTTGGAGCACCTCAGACCCGCCCACGCTGCGGCCGGAAAATAAACAGTTAATGAAATCTTGGGTTTGGGCTGATGTGCAAGCTTGAGAGGGGGTTGCTATTAATCCTCATGTCCCCCATTATGATCCCTAGCATTTACAGAGCTTTACAGTGCCGTTTTGAATATATATTTGCATTTAAAGATTTCTGAGCTTAAGGCCGGTTGCAAGATATATGGCCGGCCGTAAGGGGATATCCTTGAGGCGCCGTCTATTTGAATTGCAAGGTAACGGGAGCCCCGCAAGGAATCGCAGCTTTGTAGCCGATTTACGGCTGATAATAGAATGAGGCCCACAGTGTTTTGGTACATACAAACATGCATAAATGTATCCATTCATAAGGTTACCCATAAGGTTACCCATGAGATGATGTGTAGCTTATGCTTATGCGCTGGTTGATATACATACACATAATATGCATCCATTTGATATAGAGTGTGCACTATTCATAATGTATCTGTACATATGTAAATGTGTGAATGTATCCATTCTTATTATTACTCATGATGTGGAACACATAATACTTTTATAATTTATAGTGTGGATATCTCACTGAAAGCTTGTCTCTGGGAAGTAATCTAGTATCATATATAATTACTTCTGGTATGAATATACATTTACCTTCTTTTAAGTATGTCTCTAATGGTGGTTAAAAATAACAATAATAATAATGATAATAAAAAAGGGATAAAAAATACACATACAAATATTCCTTCTTTGAAATGCCCTGGTAGTAGTGAAATATAGCCCCTCTGTTTAATATCCTCCATTTAGTACAAACTTAGGGATGTATAAAACCCTGATCCTCTAAATTATATGGCCAGAAAGGAATAAAGACGCTAACCTCAATAATATGAAATTCAAATTCAGAGTGTAAAGCTCAGTGCTTCTCTCTATGAGGCAAAAATTTACTCTCAGGCACTGTTGTGGCCTTAAAAAGCGCCAAAACTGCATTGTGATATCAATGTTACTAGAAGACAATTTTAAATAAATAAAAAAACAGTATTGCTAGCCTTACAATTTAAAACCCGTCATTGTTGAAGGGCAAGTAGCTAGTCATATATATATATAGTTGTCAGTGTGGGGAATGTTTACAATGTCGGTCACGTCGGCCTCACAATGCTACAGGCCGCAACTGCGATGCCCGCGGGACTTAGGCTGCAATGAGCGCTGAAGGCGCTTATTGCAGGCCTCGCGATGAGCACCATAGGAGCTCATCGCCAGCGGCGCATGCGGGACTTATGACCCGTACGACTTAGGACCGAAACCCTTACATGCACTGTGCACCTCGCAAAAATCCGACTTTAATAGCCGAATCACGGAACTGCAAAGACCTGAAAATATGAACAAATATGCCTCAAATTAACTTACACACACAGCCCAGTGGGAGAGGCAGGGATCATTTGAGTGAGGTTGCAAGTTAATTTGAGCCATATTTGCCATTTTTTAACGATCAAAAATCGGCTAAGCAAAAAAAATGGCTGCCAAAAAAACTCAACATGACAAAAACGAGGCCTAAGGACGTAAAACTAGCTCAAAGGACGTAAAACTAGTCCGTAGAGCCCTAAGCAGTAACATTTACCACAAGGCAGTAACACTTAACCCAAGGCATTAACACAACCCAAGACAGTAACACTCAAGCGCGATGCCTATAAAGTACAGAGGGTGAGAGGCTTGCATTGAGCGCCGAAGACGCCCAGTGCCAGTCAGGCGGCGCTTATCGTCGGCTTGCATGGAGCGTCGAAGGTGATCATTGTAAAGTAGGAAAGTTGTGGCTCGCAATGAGCCGCCGAAGCCGCTAAACTCGAGGCTCGCGAGGAGCGCAAAAGGTGCTCAGAGGGCCCATAACCTCGCATTGTGTGGCAAACAGCATTGCCAGGCTTACAATTTTACTCGCATCATTTTTGATGGGCAATTTCCTAGTATAATAATAATTAGGAGTTTGGTGTCCATTTAAAAGGACCACCAAAAACTAAATTTTTTTTAAAGCTAAGCAAATTTCAAATTAATTATTAGTTTAATTATGTAGTTTTATTAGTTTAAAAAGGGATAAAAAAAATAATTATGTACATAATAAAATATGTTAGTTTTCTTTATATAAATACCTTATAAAGTCATATTAAAATGACTGACCCTGGACTCAAGCTGCAATTTTGCATGTAAGTGCTGCAGTGCAGAAGCACTTGCAGCAGGCACAATTAGCCACATTAAATTTGACGCTCATATGTGCAAAGCAAGACTCGCAACGTCTGCGAGCTTGAAAAGTTGCTGATTTACGGTGTTATTAAATTAGAACATGTTGTGAGTTACAGGTTTGAGAGGCAAACCGTAAACCATTTTTTGCTCATTGGATGTGTGGCCGTGAACGTGGTCAGTTAGGCAAACTCGTAGTTACGACTTTAGATGGAGCCAATGGAAACGGAGATTGTCAGAATTACGTCACTGAAAAATGGAGGTGGGATTTCAAAGTCTTATGGGTTCAATTACAAGTTACGATCGGACCCACATTCCAGATGTAATGCAATATTGATAAAGCCGTAAATATGATATTCTATTACATGCAAGTTACAGTATATGTACTAACACATTGATTGCCGGAATCGATATAACACATAAAATAAACATGAAATAAAGTAGTGTAACAGAGTCAAACAAAGAGTTCCCCTAGAGGTGGGTTTAGTTAAAGAGACTGGAAGATATCTCTGGTGAAAGAAAGAGTTAACTCAGGGCAGTGATCAGAGGCTAATTGAAGCCCAGCTGTGGATTGCCTTTAAGACAACAGCAGAGAGATGGGTGGAGTTCTCACTTAGGCTTGGGCCTAAGCAGTGTGAGCAGTGTGTGAAATCTGCTGAAAGAGGTCCTGGTGGGCTGCGGTTAGCAGCTAAAAGCCAAATCGGTCAGCAGAGCAGTGCAGAGCCAAGTCGGATTGCAGAACTGAGCAGAGCCAAGTCAGATTGCAGAGCAGAGCAAAGCCAAGTCAGTCTGCAGAGCAGAGCAAAGCCAAGTCGGTCTGCAGAGTAGAGCAGAGCCAAGTCGGATTGCAGAGCAGAGTAAAACCAAGTCGGTCTGCAGAGCAGAGCAGAGCCAAGTCGGATTGCAGAGCAGAATAAAGCCAAGTCGGATTGCAGAGCAGAGCCAAGTTGGATTGCAGAGCAAAGCCAAGTTGGTCTGCAGAGCAGAGCAAAGCCAAGTCGGATTGCAGAGCAGAGCAAAGTTAAGTCAGATTGCAGAGCAGAGCCAAGTCGGATTGCAAAACAGAGCAAAGCCAAGTCGGTCTGCAGAGCAGAGCAGAGCCAAGTTGGATTACAGAGCAGAGCAAAGCAAAGTCAGTCTGCAGAGCAGAGCCAAGTCGGATAGCAGAGCAGAGCCAAGCTGGTCTGCAGAGAAAAAGCAAAGTCGGTTTGCTGAGGAAAGCGTTTTCCAAGTTTAAAGACTGTGTTAATTAACCCCAGGGAGAAGGCACTAGTATAGCTGAGGATGTGTCAGCTCTGATGCTAAAAGGCATATTAAGGGTCCCTGGAGATTGGAGGATTTCAGAGAGATGGGCGGGCCTAATGCTCCCTTTTCCAATGATGAAGATATTTACAAGAGAACTGTGTATTTACAAGAGAACTGTGTGATTTGCTATACCTTTGGCTGATGTGGTGTAATTTTTGGACTTTTAATAAAAAGATTAAAAGAATGCATGATCTTCTTGCTGTTAATCTAGAAGGTAACAGGCAAATCTACCACAACTGGTGTCAGGAGTTTGATCCAGGTCCTTGTACCAAAGGACCACCCACGTGTCAAAATGGACGAGGCAATAAAAGCTTTAATGCTGTCTACAGCTGCCCAAAGAAATTAACAGACAAGCAGAAGTTGACAGAGTCCACCTAAGAGACATTTTAGAAGCACAGAAAGTGCAGCAAAAGCAATTGAGATATACAGATAACATTGTGATTTCAAAGTCAAGTGGAGGCATGAATCCAAGTTGCTTCCTAAAGAAGGTGACTGTTCAGGATGATGTAGAAACATATCACTTGAATTTTGAGAAGATTGCCACTAGGGAAGGTCGACCTAAAAAGAACTGTGCCACATTTCTGGGTCCCTATCTGTGTGGAGAAGCTCAGAAAGCATATGTGGTTTTGCTGAAAGAAAAGGCAACAAAATATTGTAACCTGAAGGAAGAGATCCTTAACCGAATAGGAGTTAAAAGAGTACAGAGATTGCACTCCTGTTTTTTTTTTTTATGAACCTGCTTATCACTATTCAAGGGTCATGGTTGTCTACCCAAATTTAAAAAGTTGTTTCCCTGTTAAGGGAAGGCAAACCAAACATGATACAAAGGAGACTACAGGAGCAGCTAAAGAGACTGCAGGAGCGGCTAAAGAGACTGCTTAGACGGCAAAAGAGACTGCTGAGATGGCAAAAGAGATTGCTGAGAAGGCAAAAGAGACCACTGAGATGGCAAAAGAGACTGCTGAGATGGCAAAAGAGACCACTGGAGAGCCAAAAGTTACTGCAGTGAGACTGCAGGAAACACAAGTGAGACTGCAGAGCTCAAGAAAGTGACTGCTGAGAAAGTAACAGTTATTGCTGAGAAAGCAAAAGAGCCTGCTGGTACAGATAAAGAACCTTGGCTCCTGGAGCAAGACGATGATATAAAAGTGACTGATGATGTGAGTAATGGTCAAAAAGAAAAGGACAAGTTGTTGTCACTGACTGGGTGCAAAATCAGCCTCAGTGTGAAGCTTTCTGATCAAGTCACTGGAAGTGATTTGAACCCAAAGCAAGGCAGAAACCTTATAGGTAAAAGCAATGAAGAGACCTCCATAAGAAACCTGGACAAACAAAGCTACCTGTCCTTGCTGAATAATCCTGAGGTGGAGGATGATACAAGAGAAAGAATGGAGATGTGTCCTACTAAAGTTGTAAAGTATCCAGAGAGATCTCTGTCTCAGGTGCCAATAAAACAAAGTGTTATGGACAAGGAGAGGCAAGAAAGAAAACCAGTCCAGCAAGAGGTAAAGATGAGCTCTATTCCAGTAGGACTAAAAAAGCCTGAAATGGAAGACAAGCAAATTGCTACTAATGTGACGGGTGTCAGAATGATGCCAGATTACATTCCTGAATGGCGGAGGAAGCCTGCATTTGAGGACTACAGAGTGTCCTATAGGAATAAGATACAGATGCCTATTTGGGAACAGAGGAAGAGTCCTCCCAAGTATAAGCTGAAAGAGACAGTTGTGTGGGACCAGCAGCACAATGATAAACAGGAGAAGTAAGATCTCCTCTCTAATCATGCATCTCAGAGTGAAGGAGAGATTACCAATTCCACCTCTCAGCTACAAGAGATAGGAGAATCAAACTGTGATACAGAAGGAGAAAAGCAACTGTGATACAGAAGGAGCTGCTGTTACATGCTCCACAAGCACAGAGGATGGCCAATCCGTCTGATATGAAGACACAGTTGGCTCAGAGTGATGCATGTCCAGAAGATACTAACACTGTCCTCCAGAACCTGTGTATCTAAGACGATTCGTTGAATGTAGGGCAATATCTACAGAAGGCCCATAAGCAAAGCATAGAGCAGGAGCTTCTACAGGAAAGAAAGAGGGAGGAAGAAAGAATGACTGAGCCGCCAGAGGTATTCAGAGAAGACCTGATGGAAAAGACAAAGGAGATTCTTCAGCTAAATGTGCTTCAAAAGATCCAGCATAAGCAGGGTGAACTGGATTTGCAAAACGTTAATGAGGAGAAGATGCAGCTAAAGGCAGCAAAGAAAAATGAAAAGCTGGAATCCTTAGAAGCAAAGCGAAAAGAAGAAGAAAAATTGGTGAGAGCTGAGAATGCTAAAATTTAAAGTTTTTATTAGAAGCCAAAACTCACAAGACGGCAAAGATGGGTGCTAGCCTATGTGTGGAGTGCAAGCCTGAAGTTGCTGGACAACTGGAGACATTCCAGCAAGGCCAAAAGTCTGAGAGTTCTGTCCTGGCAGAGATGGGTAATTGCCGACCTTGCATGGTACAGAGTATGCCTGCTGTAAGCAGAAAGAAAGATGAGATGCAGATCGAAGCGCAAGAAGCAGCCCTTAGAGAGGACGTACCTTTACAGTCTATGAAGAATACACTACCAAAACGAGAGCTGCAGAAGAAACCTTCCTACCGACATGCGTTAGTCACAAGCTTCATACAGAATCAGTCTTCCTGGGCTTTCCCTGAGATGGTTTGTGAGATGGACCTGGGACAGACAGAAGTAGAGAGTCCAGAAGTCCTGGGGAGCATGGAGGCACCAGCAAGTGACCGACTAGACACTGAGAGAGACAGGCCCGGTCAGGACCATCTCCTTGGGGACAGATTCTGAAGCAGATGATCTATCCACCGCAAATTTGAAACCAAACAAATGTCCCAATCGGTTGATTGTAGATGAAGGCATCAATGAAGAGAACAAAGTGATGTCAATGACGCCGGCCCAGATGGATGAGCTTCTATCGTACCCAGGTGAACCTGTTTTTCTGAAAAGGAAGAAGAGACAGGAAGCTGTGTGCATTGTTCTTGCAGATGACACCTGCCCGGATGAGAAGATCAGGAAGAAGAGAGTTGTGTGTAACAACCTAAGGGGTGAAGTATGGCAAACAAAACTGTGTATTCCCCATAAATGATGCTGTGGATGAAATCCCTGGTAGTCAATTTGAATGGGTAGCTCAAGCCTTACTTCATCAAAGCTGAAGGATCAATCGAAAAAGGGGAAGTTCTCCTTGTTCATGGCAGATACTGGAATGCACTATGGAGGGGAGCCCCTTAAACAAGATGACAAGGAGAAGATAAAGCAACAAGTGAGCGTTTACGGCCTCTCGGCTCATGTATGCCGAACAACATGGTGTTGAGCTAAGGGGGAAGATGTGTAACAGATTCAAGCAAAGAGTGCCAAGTCGGATTACAGAGCAAAGCCAAGTCGGATTGCAGAGCAGAGCCAAGTTGGATTGCAGAGCAGAGCCAAGTCGGTCTGCAGACCAGAGCAGAGCCAAGTCAGATTGCAGAGCAGACCAAAGCCAAGCGCGGATTGCAGAGCAGAGCCAAGTCAGATTGCAGAGCAGAGCCAAGTCGGATTGCAGAGCTGAGCAACGCCAAGTCGGTCGGCAGAGCAGAGCAGAGCCAAGTCGGATTGCAGAGCAGAGCAGAGCCAAGCTTTTCTGCAGAGAAAAAACAAAGCCGGTTTGCTGAGAAAAGTGGTTTCCAAGTTTAAAGACTGTACAGCTGAGGATGTGTTTCGGAGAGACGGGAGGGCCGAATGCTCCCCTTTCTACTGATGAAGATATTTACAAGAGAACTGTGTATTTACAAGAGAACTGTGTGATTTATTATACATTTGGCTGATGTAAGTCATTATGTGGTGCCATTTTTGGACTTTTAATAAAAAGATTATAGAATATATGATCTTCTTGCTTTTTATCTGGAAGGTAACAGGCTAATCTACCACAGTATTTTATTTGGCAGATTTGTAAGCTTGAGAATGTTGTGCTATTAATTCTAAGACCTAACATCACTTTCCCTGTTAATAAAAGTACAGTAGTGTGTGTATATTTGCATTTACAGTGTTACGGATTGGACTTTACCCCACTTGCGGGTCCTCTCTTGCACTTGTTGGCTTCATGGCTCCATTTGCGAGTTACAGGGTTTAACGCCAGTGATTCTGATGCAATTTAATAGCGCAATCGGAACGTATCGGTTGCGGGCTTGACAGATCAAAGGATCTGCATGCTCGCAAGTCGAATTCTCATGTCCGGTAGGGTTTTCTCGCTTCTACCCTGCAGGTCATTGGAGGGCTGGTTTAAGAGGCCAATTTAATAGCTGTAAGTCTTGCGAGCTACGTTGCAAGCTACCAGTTTACATGTTAGGGGAATTTAATGTGGCTGTATGCTAGCACAACTATCTAGTTCAAGGTTCAGCAAGCAATAGCAACTGTGCCAGTAACACATAAGGCTGCCTCATTTTAGCTACACACAAATAGTAAAGCAGGACCTACCTGCTTCATAGAGAGAAAAAACAATTTCATGAGGAGTATTCAGGACTAATGCAAGCTTTGTTCTTCAGTTGGAAAACCAAATATATTTAAAATAAAAAAACTGAGAAACATTAGTTAAATAGGAAATATGTTTGTGTAATGTTTCCATGCTCTTTGAAGAATGAAACAGCTGTCCAGCAATCTAATATATATATATATATATATATATATATATATATATATATATATATATATATATATATATTCGGAGAGAGAGAGTTTAGATTAAATATTCAATTTGAAATAAAATTAGTCCTTGTAAAGTTTAAAACATAATTAGCATTTTTCTGACTAGTTCTGGATTTGAAAGAAATATTCTGCCAGTTATAATGTATTGTTTAATATGAATACATTTTTCAAGCAAAAAGGACATGATCAGATTTACTAAATTCAGACTCATTTTATAAGGAAATCACACGATGCTATTTAATATATTAAACAAAATCTAAAACTGAAGACAGACATCAAGAGCGATTCAAATAAATATCCCATAGAGCTGAAAGGAAAATCAATTTTGAAGCAAAGAGAACAAATGAATCATTTGACAAAAGAGAAAAAGATAAAATTCCATGGAAAGCGACACTGGAATAAAATCTCAGTACGGGGACATTACAGGGAGCTTCAGGTCTGCAAGATCAAGCAGTATAGTCTAATTATGTGAGATAATCTAGCTTTTAATGTAGCAAAGAAACAATATCTGTAAAATGGACAAGATGGTGCCATCATCAGTTTTATAGTGAACTACACAATATATGGTATCTTATTTTAAATTGTACTAGCGACTTGCCCGTCAAAAATAACGACCATAAAATTTGATGCCTGGGAATGCCTTTTGCCACACAATGCGAGGCTTCCTCCACTCTAACTTGCGGGCCTTGCGATAAGTGCCTTTGGTGCTCATCGCAGACCTTGCAATGAGCGCCTTTGGTGCTCTTTGCAAGTCTCTCCCCCCTCTACTTTACGGGCCTCGCGATGAGAGCCTTTTGGCTCTCATCACAAGACCTGCAATGAGTGGCTTTTATTAAGGCACTAACACGCACAGAACTTGGCCGATGAGCGCCAAAGGCGCTCATCGCATGTGAGCCTCGCATAGCGAGGCGAGCTGTTAAGGCACTACAACTCCCAGCACAGCACTTGTGCGATGAGCGCCAAAGGCGCTCATCGCCTGTGTGCCTTGCGTAGCAAGGCAAGTCGTAAAGACACTAACACGCACAGCACTTGGGCGATGAGGGCTGAAGGCGCTTATAGCCTGCGAGCCTTGCAAAGCGCGGCAAGTAGTAGAGGCAATGAAACACGTGGGAAACACGTGGGAAACGCGGGATCGCCTTACAGACTTATTAAATTTACATTTGCCCAGTTGAAAAGGGCTCTATATAAGCATATAGCATCTTTTTTTTAAATACGTTTTTAGTTACTCAAGACCTTGCTTTGGCATAGAAGTTCACTAAATAAACAGTTCTGGAAAAAAAAGAATATGCTATGTTCTTAATTACAGTCCTATTCAATTGCCCCATTGGCAATTTAATAAGGCTATTAGGCTGCAAGCACTTGACAAAGGCGCGACTTAGAAAAAAAAAACCTTACGAGGTACAGGACTTAAAAAAAATACGAAGTTAATAGCCGAACCGCGAAAAACAAAATACACAAAAAACAAGCACACAAAAAAAAAACCAACAAAAACATCACACACAGCATGGGGGAGCAGCCAGGACGTCTGAAAGTGAGGTGGAACACTAATTTAAGTAGATTTTGAAGAGTTTCTGCACTCGAAAATCGGCTAAGCAAGAAAAAAATGGCGGCCCAAAAAAATGAAATAGAGGCTACACGACCCTGGACCGCCAACCGCGTATCACTTTCACACAGGAACGTACGAGGTACAAAATACACTACTACAGATGGATTCCAAATACTCGCAAACCGCATAGCACATAGACAAACAACGCTACTTTACACTCCGAACTTGCAAATCACAACATTACGCATCTACGGTAGCGCTTTACACAAATAAACCAACGGTTTGCCCTCGGGCACACAGCCTACTTCTAATGCACAGTTGGGACATTCATGAAAATATCTCCAAAGGCCAGCAACAGTCCAACTGGACATTATATGCTGCGGGAAAATGAAAAAAGATTGTTAGCTCTTCAGCCTATTTAAATACAAATAGGTAAAGTACATTAATTCATTAAGTAAATAATTAATTGATTATTATTTATAAAAATATAGACATATGTATCTGTCTTTGTGATGAGCACAGAGGCTGCTCAGAGGAGCAAAAGCACACAAGAGGAGAAAATGAAAAAAAGGTTGTTAGCTTTTTAGACGATTGATGGATATATTAATTACAATTAGGTAAAGTTTATTAATTCATTACGTAACTAATTAATTGATTATTTTTTACATAATTATAGGGTTCGGCATGTTGTGGATCGGGTGGATAAATTATTGGGAGGGGCTGGTAATGAACCGGCGGTCTTGGTACACATTGGTACCAATGACAAAGTTAGTGGAAGATGGAGCGTCCTAAAGAATGATTTTAGAGAATTAGGGAATAAGCTTAAAGCAAGGACCTCCAAGGTAGTATTTTCTGAGATACTACCAGTGCCACGTGCTAGCCCAGGGAGGCAGAAGGAGCTTAGGGAGGTTAATGCGTGGCTAAAAAAGTGGTGCAGTGCAGAGGGTTTTGGGTTTTTAGAGCACTGGGCTGACTTCTCACTTGGGTACAATCTCTATAGCAGGGATGGATTGCACCTTAATGATGAGGGCGCTTTTGTGCTAGGGAATAGGATGGTAGAACGGCTGGGGGAGTTTTTAAACTTGTAGGTGGGGGGGAGGGACTATATAGAAGTATTGGGGTAAATAGGGTAGAGAGGGAAAGGGATGAATTATTTACCCATGGGGGAGGAGAAGGGGGGAGGGTTACAATAGAAAGTAGGGAGATATTAATAGGGGCCTCAAATACAGTGGCAGGCACTTCACATCAGCAGAGCCATAGCAACATAAAGTGTATGATTGCAAACGCAAGAAGTTTGCCTGGGAAAATGGATGAGCTAAAAATATTAGCAGTACAAGAAAAATGGGGCTTAATAGGCATTACGGAAACATGGTGGGATGAATCTCATGACTGGACTGTTAATCTGGATGGTTATAACCTATTTAGGAAAGATAGGGGAAATGGTAAAAGAGGAGGAGGGATCTGTCTTTATGTTAAGCCTGAATTTAAGCCTATAGTTAGAGAAGATATTTATGCTTGCACTAACGGCATCATTGAATCCTTGTGGGTTGAGCTAAATAGTGGAGGAGCTAATTCTAAATGCATTATGGTGGGAGTATGCTATAAACCCCCAAATATAGCTGAAAGTGAGGAAATACAATTATTGTTACAGATTGGAAATGCAGCTAAGCATGGGCAAGTTCTAATAATGGGAGACTTTAATTACCCTGATATAAACTGGATAAACGAGACCAGCAGCTCAGCTAAGGGGAGCATGTTCTTGAGTACACTCAGGGATCATTATCTAGCCCAGGTAATACAAGAACCTACTAGAAATGGGGCCATCTTGGATTTAGTCATCACAAGTAATATTGATATAATATCAAATGTAAAAATAGGGGAACCCTTGGGGAACAGTGATCACAACACAGTCTCATTTGAGATTGAATACAAAAAACAGAGTTGTAAGGGGCCAACAAAAACTCTAAATTTTAAAAGGGCTAACTTTAATGGGCTACGGGCAGCAATACAACATATAGACTGGGTTAAAGAACTTACAGGGAAGAATACTGAAAATAAATGGACAACATTCAAATCCTTACTAAATAAACATACTCATCAGCATGTACCATGTGGAAATAAAATAAATAGGAGTAAATCACATCCCATGTGGCTTAACAATGACTTAAAGATCATGATGAGGAAAAAGAAATATGCATTTAAATTATACAAGAAGGAGGGAACAGAGGCTTCTTTATGTGACTATAAGGAAATCAACAAGGCTTGCAAAAGGTCTATTAGACTGGCTAAAATAGAAAATGAGAAGTAAGACTAACCCTAAAATATTTTATAAATATATTAATGGGAAGAAGGCCAGGAAGGAATCGATAGGACCATTACAATGTGACACAGGCCATCTGATAATTAGTGACCAGGAAAAGGCAGATGAGCTAAATAGGTTCTTTTCGTCGGTTTACACAAGGGAGGTACCAGTGGTTGGGACACCGCAACATAATGGGGCTACACTACCTTCACTAAATAATTGGTTAACGCAGGAAGAAATACAAAAGAGGTTGGAGAAAATAAATGTTAATAAAGCCCCAGGTCCTGATGGAATACATCCAAGGGTACTGAGGGAGCTGGGTTCTGTAATAGCCAAACCATTATATCTAATCTTTAAAGACTCGCTCACTACAGGGTCTCTACCAGATGACTGGAGAAAAGCAGAGGTGTTACCTATATTTAAGAAGGGATCTAGAGCAAATCCTGGGAATTATAGACCAGTGAGCCTCACTTCTGTAGTTGGGAAGCTTTTAGAAGGGTTAATAAGGGACAGAATACAAGAATATGTCTATTTGAACAGGATAATAGGTAGCAGTCAACATGGATTTATGAAGGAAAGGTCGTGTCAGACCAATCTAATTAGTTTTTGTGAGGAGGTTAGTAGGAACTTGGATCAGGGCAACTCAGTGGATGTAGTCTTTTTAGATTTTTCAAAGGCATTTGATACAGTGCCACATGGAAGACTAGTGAGCAAACTAAGGGATACAGGAATTGCAGTAAATATCTGCTCATGGATCGAGAGCTGGCTAAAAGACAGGAAGCAAAGGGTTGTTGTAAATGGAACATACTCCGATTGGTCTAATGTGATAAGTGGGGTTCCTCAGGGCTCAGTATTGGGTCCTCTCCTTTTTAACATATTTATTAATGACATTGAAGTAGGACTCGAATGTAGTGTCTCCATTTTTGCTGATGACACTAAGTTGTGCAAGGTAATAAAATCAGATAATGATGTACTTTCCCTACAAAAGGATTTGCATAAATTGGAGAAATGAGCGGCTAAATGGCAGATGAGATTTAATACAAATAAATGTAAGGTTATGCATTTGGGAAGGAACAATAGCCAAGCAATCTATAATCTTAATGGAGCAAATCTAGGGGTATCAGATATTGAAAGGGATTTGGGAGTACTAGTGGACAACCACCTAGGTAACAGCGCTCAAAGCCAAGCAGCGGCTGCAAAGGCAAATAAAATATTAGCATGTATTAGGAAGGGTATAGAAGCCAGGGAAGAAGATATAATTTTGCCACTATACAAATCTCTAGTACGCCCTCATTTGGAATATGGAGTACAATTTTGGGCACCACCTCACAAAAAAGACATTTTAGAGCTGGAAAAAGTACAGAGAAGGGCTACAAAACTAATAAGGGGAATGGAGGGGCTAAGTTATGAAGAAAGACTAGCAAAATTAAACTTATTTTCTCTAGAAAAAAGGCGTCTAAGAGGAGATATGATTACGTTATTTAAATACATCCAGGGTCAATATAAGGCTTTGTCAAGTGAACTTTTTGTAGCAAGAGATTTTCAACTGACAAGAGGACATCCGTTGAGGTTAGAGGAAAAAAGATTTCACCTTAAACAAAGAAAAGGGTTCTTCACAGTTAGGGTGGTTAAACTGTGGAATTCTCTACCAAAGGAGGTGGTGACAGCGAATTCGATAGACAACTTCAAAAAGGGGTTAGATATATTTCTGAATAAAGAGGGCATTCAAGGCTATCCTAGATAACTAGCAAGGAATACTGATCCGGGGAGAGGTTTGATCGCCGGTTTCTGGGGTCAGGAGGGAATTTTGCTTTTTTTTCCCCTTGTGAGGCAGTTGGCGGAGTTTCAATGTTTTTTTTTTTTGTGTTTGCCTTCCTCTGGATCAATTAACAATAATTAACAATTAACAATAATAATAAATAGTCCAAATTAAAAAGATCAATAGAGATCTAAAAAGGTTGAACTTGATGGACTAACTCTTTATTCATTCTCCAATACTATACTATTAATAATTATTTAATCAATAATTTAATTAATAACTAATCCGCATATTGCAGATCAGAGGAGATCTTAACAGGTTGAACTTGATGGACTGAAAGTCTTTTACTATGTAACTATGTAACTATAGACATATGTATCTGTCTTTGTGATGAGCGCAGAGGCTGCTCAGAGGAGCAAAAGTTCACCAGTGAAGAGGCTCGCAATGAGCGACAAAGGTCCTCACAGTACAAAAACCTTCACATTGTGTGGCAAACAGCATTGACATGTCTTCTAATCTTATTGACTGTCATTTTTTGATGGGTAAGTCGCTAGTCACATATATAGTTGTCATAATTGTAAGCTTGGCAAAATCTGTTTGTAACTCAATGTTAAAATTGCGGGCTCGCAAAGCGAGGGCCGCAGTTGTGCCCCAGCAATGAGCTCCTAAGGCGCTCATTGTGCTGGTGGAAATGAGCACCAGAGGCGCTGATCCCGATGACCCGCGGGGGTCGCAATGAGTGCCAAAGGGGATCATTGCAAAGTAGGAAAGGTGCGGCTTGCCGATAATGGCAAAGTGCTCCTCGCCCTGTGAGCCTCGTGAAGCGAGGCGAGCAGTTGAGGCATCAAAACACGCGGTACATAGCCTGCAAGCAGTTGAGGAACGTGTGAATTACAAAAAAATTATACAAACTCAAAATCTCGGGGGCAAAAAAATGACCTTGCACCTGGGAGTGAGGCTGCATGCAAATTAAATCCATATTTGTCGGGCTTCATTTAAAAAAACAAGGCTAAATGAGGCCGTGGCGCGCAACTCACCGCCAGGCACGTACGAGTTAGCCAGGAATGTACGAGTTTCAAAATTTACCATTAGGACCAATGGAAAATACTCGCGAGGCAAGTAAGAATCTGAAATTGCGGTTTTCCCGCCTAAACCAACGGTTTTGGTTCGCGCACGCAGCCTATATATACTGCACACTTGGCACATTGCTAGCACTTTCTCCTCAGGTGACAAACAGTTTGACTAGACATTTTCTGAAGTTGGAAGATCCAGAGATTGTTAGCTCTTCAGGATATTGATTGCTGGATATTAACTACAAATAGGTAAAGTATATTAATTTATTAATAAATTAATTATTAGTAAAACAATAAATTAATTAGTATTAAAATGTATTATTATAAAAAAAAAGTATGCAAAAACTTTTACACTGCCCTTACTTTATGAAGACATAAAAGCTTAGCTCTTTCTAATATATTTATTCATTGATTAATTAATTATTAACGTACATTAATTTATTACTTAGTAATCATTTAAAAAATATATATATATTTTACAATGCACTAAAGAAAATGTATATTTTACACTGCAATTATATATCTGGATTACTGCTCATTAATGTACAATAATTTATTAATTATTAATAATTCCAAAAAAAAAAATATATATATATATATATATATATATATATATATATATATATATTTTACAATGCACATTTTTTTTTAGATTTTACACTACATTTATATATCTGTATTATTGCTCATTGCCTGACAGGGATAGGACCCTCAAAGTAGGTAAATAATTAAATCAGTTTATTATCATCTGAGAGCTCCATTGGGGAGGACTTTGCCACATTAATTAAAAATTAACCTCTGTATCTCTATTACTGCTCATTGCCTGACAGGGATAGGACCCTCAAAGCAGTTAAATATTTAAATCAGTTTCTTCGTCTCTGACACCTACTACATTGAATATGTTATCCTGCATTTGTTTAGGAATATATTGATGCTTAGGCCTTTATGTTTTGCATGTTTGCCAATTAATCATGACACTTTAAATGATTTATTAATTAATTGAATAAAAACATTAAAAAAAGAAATTATGTCATTTTACAGTTGGATCATCTTTGCAGCGGCCTGAACAAGGAGTGTGAGCTCTGCAGCATTTCATCTGCAACATCAACATTACAGGTGTATTATTTCATTATGCCCTTCTTTAGGAAAACAGCATTACATCTTATTGTTTTGCATTGATGACAGTTATCGATTAATTAATTAATGTATATAAAATAATTAAAAATAAATAAAATGAGCTTATTTATGAATACATAGATGCTTATCGATTTACGTTTCAATGTATGGCAATTAAACATCATAATTTCATTGATTAATTAATTAATTGAATCAAAACATTACAAATCCTTTTCAGGACAATCTATAGTTTGCTCATAGCTCTTTGTGTTCGGATATGAAATTTACATTTCAATGATGCCTTTCTTTATAAAAACATGAATAGCTCTTTATGTTTTGCATTCATGACAGTTATTGATTAATTAATTAATGTATATTAATTGATTATTAATTCTTAATTAATTAGAAAAACAAAATTACTTATTTGACACTGACCTTATTTCTCAATATATATATGCTTAGATCTTTAGGTTTGCATGTATGCCAATTAAAAATTAGACATTGGTTGATTGATTGATTAATTAATTTAATCCAAAATTTCATTACTGCTCTTTAGGTTTTGGATTGATGACAGTTGAAAACAATATGTACAATAAACAAACACATTATATCTTTCAGATTGGAAGAAATAAAAGGCTACAACTACAAGACCATCAGAAAGTGGAAAAGAACTTCTACCATTAAGACTTTAGGTAAGTAACAAAGAAATCTTACTATTGTTATGATTGCCATTGTTTCATATATAAGAAAAAATGACAATTCAAACTAAAATGTCTGTATTTACAATTACAGATTACAATTGAGGACAACGCAGAAGACAAGAAAAAACACAAAAGAAGAATGGCAAGGGAAAAGGAAGCAAAGATGGAGAGATGCACAGTCCCCTGAGACTTCAAAAAGATTAAGAGAAGACCGACAGAGACTTGCCAATAAAAGAAAAATGACTCAAAAAGGACATACTGAGTGTGACGGAGCTGCAAAGAAAAGAAAAAGTAAAAAACATTATGTCTGTGACACATTGACACATGGTCTAATGACCAAATATTGACTAATGACACCAATGTTGATATATATCTCACCAATATTGTTATACAAAGTAGTAGTGTTATCTGTGAGGAGGAAGCTCAGGGTAGTCCCTTATTTACAGCACTACCAGTAGATAGTCATTATTGTGGATTACTCAATGTGGTTTGTCACATTTATGTTGCCTATCATTTTCTTAAGTTAAGACCAACTGATGGACAGTTTATTAGTTGCTGTCGGAAAGGAAAGGTAAGACTTCCAGAAAGACACACATTTCCAGAATATTTAACAAGTATAATGCGTGATGCAACATTTCCAAGTTGTAGCAATTAAAAAAACAAAACATCAGGTCTCATAACAGTGCAATTTCATTTGCTTCAATGGGTACTACATTAGCAGAAAATGTGCCAAGACATGGCCCGTACTGTTTTAAAGTACAAGGACAAATTTCCCCCCGACTTCACATTTACACCCACAAGCAGGAATGCAAAGCAAATTTGCACAGTTTTATATCTTAGATACCATGGAAGCTGTTGAACAACGGATGACGCTTCTTGAAAATAAACAATGTTTACGCATAGTTTTTGAACAACTGGATAAAATGATGGCCAACAACCTAAATAGTCAAGTAAACAAAAAATTAACAGAGGTTGAAAAAGAACAACAGGAACATGCACAAATACAACTGGATAAAATGATGGCCAACAACCCAAATAGTCAAGTAAACAAAATATTTACAGAGGTTGAAAAAGAACAACAGGAACATGCACAAATACATCAATTGCCAATGCCAAGAGTAAATATGGTTCTGAAAAGAGCTCGCAATACTGATCAAAGACGTTATAATTTACCAACAGTAAATGAGGTTGCCATGGTCTTTAAAAATGATGATGGTGAACCACCATTTCAGCAGGATATTAGAATATATCCACGCAATGAAGAGCAACCTTTTATAAACATAAATATATTAAGTTGTAATTTAGATGACATATCCCATTTTCTTTCCAAATAGTGAGACAGGATGGGAACCAAAATTACAATTGCAAAGTTATCCCAATAGTAAAATTTGTGCATAGAACAATATTGTGGATTGATGGATTATGTTGCTGAATTGGCTACCAACAGTGTTTTTCCAGCTGGAAGAGCAATCATCTTGCCATCCTCTTTCCAAGGATCTCCTCGCAAAATGATGCAGGCGTCCCAGGGGGCTTGTAGTCACCTTTCGGGGACCCTTGGTGTCTGGGTGGAGAAAGAGACCTTCAATGACATCAGTGAGGACAAGGAACGGGACATGGCTAGCTTGGTATCCAGTTTGCGGTTGTGCAAAGGGACTGTTTGAGGTTGTTTGCGGTGCTTTAAATGGGGAGATTGGTCTGTTACTGTGAAGCGGGTGCAACCCTTACACTACCTGATGGATACAACATCTTACCTGATGTTTTAAAGCATGTTATTCCAAACAATTTAGGAATGTTAGGTGATTTATGCCCTTTATGGCTTAAAACCAGACTCTGCATCAACTATGTAATTTTCCGTGGGAGTTTTGCCAAGGATCCCCCTCCGGCATACCACAGTCCAGGTGTTAGTCCCCTTGAAACAACTTTCCCATCACTATTGTGGCCAGAAAGAGTCCCTGTGGGTTTTGAAATTCGCCTGCCCATTGAAGTCTATGGCGGTTCGCCGGGTTCGCCTGTTCGCGAATCGAAAATTTGATGTTCGCGACATCACTACTCTCAAATACTAGTTATAGTTAGACATAGCTTAGGTATAAGCATATATTGATCATATATATATTTTTATCCCACATTTATTCTATATGAACCTACATAGTGTATCCCTATACTGCTTATTGGTTTTGTCAGAAAAATAACCAACCTAATGCAGAGATATATATAAAAAGATAATGAATACTATGAGGATACCTTAAATTATATGTAGTGTCTCCATTTTTGCTGATGACACTAAGTTGTGCAAGGTAATAAAATCAGATAATGATGTACTTTCACTACAAAAGGATTTGCATAAATTGGAGAAATGGGCGGCTAAATGGCAGATGAGATTTAATACAAATAAATGTAAGGTTATGCATTTGGGAAGGAACAATAGCCAAGCAATCTATAATCTTAATGGAGCAAATCTAGGGGTATCAGATATTGAAAGGGATTTGGGAGTACTAGTGGACAACCACCTAGGTAACAGCGCTCAAAGCCAAGCAGCGGCTGCAAAGGCAAATAAAATATTAGCATGTGTTAGGAAGGGTATAGAAGCCAGGGAAGAAGATATAATTTTGCCACTATACAAATCTCTAGTACGCCCTCATTTGGAATATGGAGTACAATTTTGGGCACCACCTCACAAAAAAGACATTTTAGAGCTGGAAAAAGTACAGAGAAGGGCTACAAAACTAATAAGGGGAATGGAGGGGCTAAGTTATGAAGAAAGACTAGCAAAATTAAACTTATTTTCGCTAGAAAAAAGGCGTCTAAGAGGAGATATGATTACGTTATTTAAATACATCCAGGGTCAATATAAGGCTTTGTCAAGTGAACTTTTTGTAGCAAGAGATTTTCAACTGACAAGAGGACATCCGTTGAGGTTAGAGGAAAAAAGATTTCACCTTAAACAAAGAAAAGGGTTCTTCACAGTTAGGGTGGTTAAACTGTGGAATTCTCTACCAAAGGAGGTGGTGACAGCGAATTCGATAGACAACTTCAAAAAGGGGTTAGATATATTTCTGAATAAAGAGGGCATTCAAGGCTATCCTAGATAACTAGCAAGGAATACTGATCCGGGGAGAGGTTTGATCGCCGGTTTCTGGGGTCAGGAGGGAATTTTGCTTTTTTTTCCCCTTGTGAGGCAGTTGGCGGAGTTTCAATGTTTTTTTTTTTTGTGTTTGCCTTCCTCTGGATCAATTAACAATAATTAACAATTAACAATAATAATAAATAGTCCAAATTAAAAAGATCAATAGAGATCTAAAAAGGTTGAACTTGATGGACTAACTCTTTATTCATTCTCCAATACTATACTATTAATAATTATTTAATCAATAATTTAATTAATAACTAATCCGCATATTGCAGATCAGAGGAGATCTTAACAGGTTGAACTTGATGGACTGAAAGTCTTTTACTATGTAACTATGTAACTATAGACATATGTATCTGTCTTTGTGATGAGCGCAGAGGCTGCTCAGAGGAGCAAAAGTTCACCAGTGAAGAGGCTCGCAATGAGCGACAAAGGTCCTCACAGTACAAAAACCTTCACATTGTGTGGCAAACAGCATTGACATGTCTTCTAATCTTATTGACTGTCATTTTTTGATGGGTAAGTCGCTAGTCACATATATAGTTGTCATAATTGTAAGCTTGGCAAAATCTGTTTGTAACTCAATGTTAAAATTGCGGGCTCGCAAAGCGAGGGCCGCAGTTGTGCCCCAGCAATGAGCTCCTAAGGCGCTCATTGTGCTGGTGGAAATGAGCACCAGAGGCGCTGATCCCGATGACCCGCGGGGGTCGCAATGAGTGCCAAAGGGGATCATTGCAAAGTAGGAAAGGTGCGGCTTGCCGATAATGGCAAAGTGCTCCTCGCCCTGTGAGCCTCGTGAAGCGAGGCGAGCAGTTGGGGCATCAAAACACGCGGTACTTAGCCTGCAAGCAGTTGAGGAACGTGTGAATTACAAAAAAAATTATACAAACTCAAAATCTCGGGGGCAAAAAAATGACCTTGCACCTGGGAGTGAGGCTGCATGCAAATTAAATCCATATTTGTCGGGCTTCATTTAAAAAAACAAGGCTAAATGAGGCCGTGGCGCGCAACTCACCGCCAGGCACGTACGAGTTAGCCAGGAATGTACGAGTTTCAAAATTTACCATTAGGACCAATGGAAAATACTCGCGAGGCAAGTAAGAATCTGAAATTGCGGTTTTCCCGCCTAAACCAACGGTTTTGGTTCGCGCACGCAGCCTATATATACTGCACACTTGGCACATTGCTAGCACTTTCTCCTCAGGTGACAAACAGTTTGACTAGACATTTTCTGAAGTTGGAAGATCCAGAGATTGTTAGCTCTTCAGGATATTGATTGCTGGATATTAACTACAAATAGGTAAAGTATATTAATTTATTAATAAATTAATTATTAGTAAAACAATAAATTAATTAGTATTAAAATGTATTATTATAAAAAAAAAGTATGCAAAAACTTTTACACTGCCCTTACTTTATGAAGACATAAAAGCTTAGCTCTTTCTAATATATTTATTCATTGATTAATTAATTATTAACGTACATTAATTTATTACTTAGTAATCATTTAAAAAATATATATATATTTTACAATGCACTAAAGAAAATGTATATTTTACACTGCAATTATATATCTGGATTACTGCTCATTAATGTACAATAATTTATTAATTATTAATAATTCCAAAAAAAAAAAAAATATATATATATATATATATTTTACAATGCACATTTTTTTTTAGATTTTACACTACATTTATATATCTGTATTATTGCTCATTGCCTGACAGGGATAGGACCCTCAAAGTAGGTAAATAATTAAATCAGTTTATTATCATCTGAGAGCTCCATTGGGGAGGACTTTGCCACATTAATTAAAAATTAACCTCTGTATCTCTATTACTGCTCATTGCCTGACAGGGATAGGACCCTCAAAGCAGTTAAATATTTAAATCAGTTTCTTCGTCTCTGACACCTACTACATTGAATATGTTATCCTGCATTTGTTTAGGAATATATTGATGCTTAGGCCTTTATGTTTTGCATGTTTGCCAATTAATCATGACACTTTAAATGATTTATTAATTAATTGAATACAAACATTAAAAAAAAATTTGATGTCATTTTACAGTTGGATCATCTTTGCAGCGGCCTGAACAAGGAGTGTGAGCTCTGCAGCATTTCATCTGCAACATCAACATTACAGGTGTATTATTTCATTATGCCCTTCTTTAGGAAAACAGCATTACATCTTATTGTTTTGCATTGATGACAGTTATCGATTAATTAATTAATGTATATAAAATAATTAAAAATAAATAAAATGAGCTTATTTATGAATACATAGATGCTTATCGATTTACGTTTCAATGTATGGCAATTAAACATCATAATTTCATTGATTAATTAATTAATTGAATCAAAACATTACAAATCCTTTTCAGGACAATCTATAGTTTGCTCATAGCTCTTTGTGTTCGGATATGAAATTTACATTTCAATGATGCCTTTCTTTATAAAAACATGAATAGCTCTTTATGTTTTGCATTCATGACAGTTATTGATTAATTAATTAATGTATATTAATTGATTATTAATTCTTAATTAATTAGAAAAACAAAATTACTTATTTGACACTGACCTTATTTCTCAATATATATATGCTTAGATCTTTAGGTTTGCATGTATGCCAATTAAAAATTAGACATTGGTTGATTGATTGATTAATTAATTTAATCCAAAATTTCATTACTGCTCTTTAGGTTTTGGATTGATGACAGTTGAAAACAATATGTACAATAAACAAACACATTATATCTTTCAGATTGGAAGAAATAAAAGGCTACAACTACAAGACCATCAGAAAGTGGAAAAGAACTTCTACCATTAAGACTTTAGGTAAGTAACAAAGAAATCTTACTATTGTTATGATTGCCATTGTTTCATATATAAGAAAAAATGACAATTCAAACTAAAATGTCTGTATTTACAATTACAGATTACAATTGAGGACAACGCAGAAGACAAGAAAAAACACAAAAGAAGAATGGCAAGGGAAAAGGAAGCAAAGATGGAGAGATGCACAGTCCCCTGAGACTTCAAAAAGATTAAGAGAAGACCGACAGAGACTTGCCAATAAAAGAAAAATGACTCAAAAAGGACATACTGAGTGTGACGGAGCTGCAAAGAAAAGAAAAAGTAAAAAACATTATGTCTGTGACACATTGACACATGGTCTAATGACCAAATATTGACTAATGACACCAATGTTGATATATATCTCACCAATATTGTTATACAAAGTAGTAGTGTTATCTGTGAGGAGGAAGCTCAGGGTAGTCCCTTATTTACAGCACTACCAGTAGATAGTCATTATTGTGGATTACTCAATGTGGTTTGTCACATTTATGTTGCCTATCATTTTCTTAAGTTAAGACCAACTGATGGACAGTTTATTAGTTGCTGTCGGAAAGGAAAGGTAAGACTTCCAGAAAGACACACATTTCCAGAATATTTAACAAGTATAATGCGTGATGCAACATTTCCAAGTTGTAGCAATTAAAAAAACAAAACATCAGGTCTCATAACAGTGCAATTTCATTTGCTTCAATGGGTACTACATTAGCAGAAAATGTGCCAAGACATGGCCCGTACTGTTTTAAAGTACAAGGACAAATTTCCCCCCGACTTCACATTTACACCCACAAGCAGGAATGCAAAGCAAATTTGCACAGTTTTATATCTTAGATACCATGGAAGCTGTTGAACAACGGATGACGCTTCTTGAAAATAAACAATGTTTATGCATAGTTTTTGAACAACTGGATAAAATGATGGCCAACAACCTAAATAGTCAAGTAAACAAAAAATTAACAGAGGTTGAAAAAGAACAACAGGAACATGCACAAATACAACTGGATAAAATGATGGCCAACAACCCAAATAGTCAAGTAAACAAAATATTTACAGAGGTTGAAAAAGAACAACAGGAACATGCACAAATACATCAATTGCCAATGCCAAGAGTAAATATGGTTCTGAAAAGAGCTCGCAATACTGATCAAAGACGTTATAATTTACCAACAGTAAATGAGGTTGCCATGGTCTTTAAAAATGATGATGGTGAACCACCATTTCAGCAGGATATTAGAATATATCCACGCAATGAAGAGCAACCTTTTATAAACATAAATATATTAAGTTGTAATTTAGATGACATATCCCATTTTCTTTCCAAATAGTGAGACAGGATGGGAACCAAAATTACAATTGCAAAGTTATCCCAATAGTAAA
This sequence comes from Discoglossus pictus, assembly GCA_027410445.1. Taxonomy (NCBI): domain Eukaryota; kingdom Metazoa; phylum Chordata; class Amphibia; order Anura; family Alytidae; genus Discoglossus; species Discoglossus pictus. The sequence continues at coordinate 240,302,711 of CM050166.1, read as the reverse complement.
ATTTGTGCATAGAACAATATTGTGGATTGATGGATTATGTTGCTGAATTGGCTACCAACAGTGTTTTTCCAGCTGGAAGAGCAATCATCTTGCCATCCTCTTTCCAAGGATCTCCTCGCAAAATGATGCAGGCGTCCCAGGGGGCTTGTAGTCACCTTTCGGGGACCCTTGGTGTCTGGGTGGAGAAAGAGACCTTCAATGACATCAGTGAGGACAAGGAACGGGACATGGCTAGCTTGGTATCCAGTTTGCGGTTGTGCAAAGGGACTGTTTGAGGTTGTTTGCGGTGCTTTAAATGGGGAGATTGGTCTGTTACTGTGAAGCGGGTGCAACCCTTACACTACCTGATGGATACAACATCTTACCTGATGTTTTAAAGCATGTTATTCCAAACAATTTAGGAATGTTAGGTGATTTATGCCCTTTATGGCTTAAAACCAGACTCTGCATCAACTATGTAATTTTCCGTGGGAGTTTTGCCAAGGATCCCCCTCCGGCATACCACAGTCCAGGTGTTAGTCCCCTTGAAACAACTTTCCCATCACTATTGTGGCCAGAAAGAGTCCCTGTGGGTTTTGAAATTCGCCTGCCCATTGAAGTCTATGGCGGTTCGCCGGGTTCGCCTGTTCGCGAATCGAAAATTTGATGTTCGCGACATCACTACTCTCAAATACTAGTTATAGTTAGACATAGCTTAGGTATAAGCATATATTGATCATATATATATTTTTATCCCACATTAATTCTATATGAACCTACATAGTGTATCCCTATACTGCTTATTGGTTTTGTCAGAAAAATAACCAACCTAATGCAGAGATATATATAAAAAGATAATGAATACTATGAGGATACCTTAAATTATATGTTCATATAGAATTAATGTGGGATACAAATATATATATGATCAATATATGCTTATACCTAAGCTATGTCTAACTATAACTAGTATTTGAGAGCTTATATATGCTCTTTCACAGTCCATCACTAAAAGATATGTATTATTTATATGGTAAATCAATATTCAATCAATAGGCAGGGCTGCACTGTCTAAATCTCTCTACCTACTCATAATAAGTTTTAGTTTACATCTACTTGTTTTTATCAATATCTGGACTTCCATTAGTTGCCATGGCAACTCAGGCTGCTTAAATAGTTCTTCTGACTTTGACTCCGGTAACCCCTGATGAAATTACTGGAAACGTGCGTCGGGTTGCACGCTGAACTAGCACAAGGCGCCGATCTATGACGACATACGTAGACGCATAGACGACGCGTGGCTAGCTAGGAGCCTTGGCGCTCAAACAAACACAGACTTACCTACGATTCTTTCTAATGCTATCGTATCCCTAAATCTATTTACTGAGCTATGAGCTTCATATCAATTATACTGGATAAACGATAATTTATATTAGATAGTAGGCACCAAGGCTCAGTTTATTAAGAGGAAGTGGTTATAATAGTATAAATCTCTATTGAAGTACACTATACATCGGATTCATTGATGTATAGGATCCCCTCATTTGCTGCTCCAAGCACTGGCACTTTATACTAATAGCAGTTATAAAAGTATCTACCTCCAGAGTTTCTATATATTATATACATGGTAGCACTTAGCACTTTATTCTATTTTTAGGAAGACATTTAGGTCATTCCTTATTATTTACTACACTCCTTGGTCACTATATTTTGAGGTATTTACCTCACGCATGTATAGGAGCAATTGAATAGAGGTTCCTTTCAACATGAATTTTAAATATTGACTTTTCATAAGAGGGTCACCTCCATCCACTTCCCACAATTAAACGTCAGAGAATTAAGTTTTTAATCCAAGTATTTTATAGGGAAACAAAAAATGTTAAGTTTTAATTTTTGAGTTTTTCTATATTGCCTATTTTGGCTGAGGGTGTGCACTATAATAATTTAAAGGATACTCTTTCTCTTCTAGTTCTCTATTCATATTTATATCCATAGTAGCACCCCTCTTGTACCCAATATCTTATTTACACCTTGAGCCACCTTGTCCTAAAAATGTCTAAAAATATACATAGAAAGGATATGATGCAGCAACTGTTGTGCAAGGTGCAGACAATGAGCAAGACAATCCAATTTTACATGATGAACTTTCATGTTATTTAGATGCTTGCTATGTCAGCGCTCCAGAAGCAATGTGGCGTCTTCTCAAATTTGAGATGCATGATCGGTCACATGCTGTGTATTGGTTAGCTGTACATTTGCCACAAAGGCAATTCCTTTGCTTTACTGCAGGGAATTAAAGAAATGCTCTAGCACAAAATGAACATAGAGCAACAACACTTACTGCTTGGTTTCAATTAAATTGTGAGGACACTGAGGCCAGACAATTTTTATACATTGAGATTCCATATCACTATGTATTTGTAAATGGCCAATGGCGACAACAAAAAAAATATACTAATAAAATGATCCCAGGAATTTATACCGTCAGTCCAAGAGACATTGAACGTTTCCGTTTAAGATTACTTCTTTTACATGTTCCCTGTGCACAAAGTTATGAACATTTATGCACAGTGAATGACATAGTTTATGATACTTTCCAATTAGCTGCAAGACATCAAAACTTCATAGCAAATGATACGGAATGGGAGAGGTGTCTGGAAGAGGCAGCACTATGTCAAATGCCAAAGCAAATGAGAGAACAATTTGCATTAATTTGCATCTTTTGCAATGTACCTGATGCATTAGCTTTGTGGGAAACATTTAAATTAAATATGTGTGGAGACTTTTTGAAATGTTACAAGAAGACCATTGCGCTATTAAAAGGATTAATGGAAATTCAAAAAATCTTTCTTTGCCATATGTTAAATTTAAACTGCCAGTTTCCATTTTAGAAACATCAGTGTTGGAGATTCGAATGAATTCTTTACAAGCGAAAAGATTTAAAAAAAGTAAATTAATTATGATAGATGAGGCAACAATAATGCCGTGTCATGCCATGCAGTGTATTGATATTAAAAGAAGTGATGGATAATGATTTGCCATTTGGTGGAAAGGTGATATTGTTAGGAGGAGATTTTAGGCAAACTTTACCTGTTGGAAATAGGACTGAGATTGTCGAAACATGTATAACAAGTAAACTGTGGAAAATATTTGCACACCTTAAATTAGAACTAACTATGAGATCTGAAGGCAAAAATGAATTCAATGAATGGCTAATTTCCATTGGAGAAGGAAAACATCCAAAAATAAATAATCTACCTGATTATACCGTAGAAAATTAATCACAAATGATTTGCAATGAAACACTCATATCAGCAATCTTTCTTAATACTAGAAAATAACGAGGATTACTCAGACATTGCAAACAAAGTGATATTAACATCAAAAAATATTGATGCCTTGAATCTAAATAACAAAATTTTAAAATTCATCAGTGTACCCCAAAAAAATCATTACAGTGCAGTTTAAGTTCTGGCTGATGACAAAGACAGTGAATCTAACTTTAGTATAGAATTTATCAATTCTTTAACACCATCTGGAATGCCACCACATGTTTTGCAATTGAAAAAAGGGGCATTTGTCATGCTATTGAGAAATATGAATCCAAAAAAAGGACTTTGTAATGGGACCAGATTAATTGTGCACGATTTAAGAGATCATTTCATACATGCAGAAATTATGTATGGTACCACAGGAACCTGTATTTGCACAAACAACTCTATGTTGCTTTTTCAAGATGCAAAAATCCAGATGACTTTAAAGATTATTTTGAAAAAAACAAAGTCAGGGTGAGTTATTAGAGGATGGACGCATTTTTGCAAAAAACATTTTGTACTATGAGGTCCTCTAACTTACATTACAAAAAAGAAAAGTGCTTTTATCTCAACAACAAATTGACAATAAAAAACCCCCAACAAACATAGAGAACAGTGGTTTTATTTTGAGGACAAACTTTGATGTCACTCAGACTCTTTTTAGAGGACCGCTATTTCACATAGGAAACTCTATAAAATAGCAAAAACACATAGGGCATCATTCTATTAACGGCCGTAGGAGATGCGTGGCCGCAAGGACCGGCCGCAGGCTATTTGCCTATTCTATTCCCTTGCGGCCGAGGGCTCCGGCAGGCTTGCGGCCGGCGCCCTGTTATCCCTTGCGGCCGTACGCGCAGCAGGAAAGCCTTTGATCTTACACGGCCACAAGAGTTTCGGCAGCAAGAAAGCCCTGGTTGCTATTCAATTGCTATGTAAACCCTCTCGTCATGGCCGTAATTATCAAAAACTGAGCCGCAGCTTACTTGCACCAAAAAGGTCCTGCTAGCACCCAATTAAGCACATAATAAAGCCATCCTGCACTTTGATGAGACGATAAAGTGATCGGAGTTGTTAGCATTCATAGCACAACATTCCCCTACACTCAAATCTGAAAATAATTTTTAGTTTAATTCATGTCAAATGTCCGTGGACAAAGTCCCAAGGGCTTGGAGCACCTCAGACCCGCAAAGGCTGCGGGATTAGCCTCCGTCAAGTCCGTAAATGGGTAAAATAGACCCACGGGTCGTAAAGGGCTTACTTACAAGTCGTAGCATAGAAAAGCCATCCTGTACTTTTATTAAAAGTGAAAGTGATGTTTGGTTTTAGAATTAATAGCTCAACATTCCCCTACTCTCAAATCCGCAAATAAAGATATTTAACTTCATGTTCAATCTTCGTGTTTTATCTATCATGCAAGCCCGCACGGGTTTGAATAACGAGCTACGGGCTTGGAGGACATGCGCCCTCCAAGCCCGCACGGGCTTGAATAAGGAGCTACGGGCTTGATCATTGAAGTCCGTGGGACTTGGACGGATTTTAAAATCAAAGTACAATTTGGCGAGAGAATGTTTTGCTATTAATCCTGATGACCCCCCATTATGTTCCCCATCATTTACAGTGCTTTGCATTGCTGGATTGAATATATATTGGCTTCTACAATGCTTTGTTTGCGGCCCTCAACCTCTGAACCTGTACAGGTTTTAACAAGGACGAGCCCGCGGGACTACGGGACGGAAAGTAAACCGTAAATGATATATCGGATTTGGGCGATGTGCAAGCTTGAGAGGGTGTTGCTATTAATCCTCATGTCCCCCATTATGATGCCTAGCATTGACGAAGCTTTACAGTGCCATCTTGAATTTATATTTGCATTTACAGTTTTCTGACTTTGCGGACGGAAAACAAGATTTACGGGCGCAGGAAAAACGCTTGCGGCCATTTTCATGGTGTGCGGCCGGTTGTAAGGGGTATATCCTTGTGGCGCCGTCCATTTGAATAGCAAGGTAGCAGTAGCTCTACACGGGGGCCGGAAGATGGCCGCAAGGAATCGCAGCTTTGCGGCCATTTTACGGCCGTTAATAAAATGAGGGCCATAGAGAACAGTGGTTTATACTCTGTGGACGAACTTAGATGTCTGGCAGACTCTTTTTAGAAGACCACTATTTCACATAGGAAACTATATGACATTTTAAATAACTACAAGAATAACAAAAAAAGTGGGGAAAAAACCTGCAAAGACAAAGTAACATATTGGAATGTCTTGGAAGTGACCTTTTGGCATGATTGACCCCACAAAACAGTTATGTTGCATTTTCTTACTATTCCAGGTTAAATGTTAGTACATTAAGTTAATGTTTGTAATGTTAAAATTTTATTTTGTGTGGAAAGTTGTTTCATTGTATATCATTAAGGATTCATGTTAGTATGAGGATGACCATTTGTTCATAAATTGAACTGTATAATTAAATACAGAGTATTGATCCAGGGAGTAATCCGATCGGGAGTTCATTATTATTTTTTCCCCCTTGGATACAATTGGATACGTTTCAATGTTTTTTTTTACTGTTTGCCTTCCTCTGGATTCAATACCTATGTGGTTTACCAGTAGTTGAACTACAAGTTGCATGTTACAAAGCATTATGTGATGGTTTACAATACTCCTTCATACAAAATTCATCCATTGTTATATTATTTCTGCATACATGACAATTAAAAAGGTTAATATGATAAAAAAAATATGGTATACAAGTTGTTGAAATACAAGTTGCATGTTAACAAAATAAACACATTTATTATAATTGTTGTACTTCTTTGAAGATAACAAAAAGGTTAAGAGTGTCAGAGACTCACATTGTGTGCCAAACAGCAATCCCAGCCTTACAATTTTATTGCTGTCATTTTTGACGGGCAAGTCGCTAGTGTAAAGTATATATAAAAAGAGAGGAAGACAGAAAGGAGAGGATAAGCACAGAGACCCATTATCAGAAAAAAATAATTTCCAGCTGGAAGCACGGATAGGAGGAGGAGAATTTAAAGATTGTGACTATGCTCTTAGAAGGTTTGTGTGCCTCAAGAGATTGTGGATATGTATTACATTTGTTAGGCTGCAAATTGTAGTGGGCTAACTGGACATTTTACAGTGAGGGTTCAGTACGTGTGTGGTCTTATGAATGGAATGTTTTTTTTTATTTAATTCATTATTGATTTACTTTGCATGCATGCAAGCTAAAAATATTTCTTATCAATAATACAGATGTCTGGTAATGGTATCCCCCTGTAATCCAGCACAACTCACACAAAAGTAAAGTGAAAATAACTTTGGGATAAAGCTGCCACAAACTATATTTCTAACATAACTCATACAAAATATGTAAAGCTTGGGTATGATTCTTACTTAATCTATGTGTGGAGCAATTAACAAATAAACACTAAAACTAGTGAAACCCTCTTGTGTTTGAGCAAAACAAATATGCATAATTGGAAAATGTCTGTTCTCAATGCAATATGGAAGTAATGCTCCAGTAGTGCTATCTCAGTAGTTTTACTGTACAATAGACAAGACCCTATCCAGTTCTATAAATAAGGTAAGAGCAAACAAACAAACACAAATAATTAGTAAATATCACATTTATTATAGACTGAATTATACTACATCATTTGAATATTCAGTATTACATAAAGCAATATAGTCAAAGAATCTTTCAATCATTCAAGAAAATATTATAAACCGTTTATCATACGGACTTGGACAGCAAAGGTATGCATTGAAATACATATAGAAAGAAAGAAAAACATAACAAAGTTGAAAACAGTTACAACAGGGAAATGCACATGAGTCACATACAGATTACAGTGGAGAGTTGAGGTAGCTACAAAATTTTAATAGAGTTTAGAAAAGTCTAGCCATGGGGCAGAAACAAATTCACAACATCTTTGTGTTTGCCTATCTATCCTATTTTTTTTTTTTCAGAAAATCGTCAAGTTAATTTTCAAAAGATTGGTTATTTCCATCACATATAACAGTCCTGAATGAGTCCCTTTTGTGTAGTAGACAAAACTACAATTTCCTATCATTTAGTCTGTATTACAGAATGTAATAGAAAATCAAACCAGTGGGACTATCTTCTATCATCTGCTACCTAACAGGCAGCTCAAAGTTATTACCAACGATAGGACAAATGTATTTTCTGCAAACAACTTTGAAGAAATAAACAAAACTATAATAATAAATCATATCCCTCAAAGCAACTTTTTAATAAGTGAAGTATGATTGTGATTTGAAAAACATTACTCCTTTATGGGCAATATAAATATTTCGAAAGTGAAGTAATTTTGTAAAAAACATATTTTTAAAACAATAAGTAACTAACCGATATGTTTGCTGTATAAAATGCAGTTAGAAAATCTGTTACAATAATATTAATTGTTAAAATTATCATTCACATTTCATTACAGCAATAGTTGATCTATAATTTCAAAATCAAGAAAAAGGGATAAAAAGAAAAGGATTCTTTCATTCTATAGTATCAAAAGGAATGCAGAGATCTAACATGAAGATACTTTTTAGGACATTTTGTAATGCTCCAAGACCATTCAGATCTTTGTGCCCCCATACCCCAGTTACTACTACCCCTTCCTCTTATTATCAGCCTTATTAAATTGCGATTTGGCCAATTGAGTAGGGCTCTATATAAGCACAGAGCATATTTTTTTACAGAAGTTTTTAGCTAGTGAAGACCTTGCTTTTGGATAGAAGTTAACTAAAAACTTCTGTAAAATAAATATGCTATGTGCTTATATAGAGCCCTTTTCAATTGGCCGAATCACAATTAAATAAGGCTGTTAGTCTCTATGCTAAGATTACCACACAACTCTATTTAATAATAGATAATCTACTTCTTTAGTATTAAGTAGATAACCTTTGATCACACCCTTTAGGTCTATTTGTTTTAACAAGATTTTTGTGTACTGAGATTACGGACATGTTTCTGTACAATTTATGTGTATATTAAAATAACTCAAACTTATTTCACCATATCATTTTGCTGTTTTTCCCGGTTATTTTTTAGCACTCTTTTTTTCAACAAATTAGTATAACAAAACAGCAAAGATAATGTGTAGAGAATCTGCAAAGAGCAGAGATAACATAAGGAAGAGAGAGAGAGAAATGGAGAGTACAGAGAGAAAGGCTACAGAAAGAGTAATAGATAACTGATATAGCCACAGAGTAAAACACAGTTAAGGAAATGAAGCATGTCTTGGTTAGCATAAGACCACCTTAGGGCTTAACAAGGCAGACTTTTGGGATGACATAATGTTCAAGCTAGATGAGCCTTTTTAGTTATTATCTGTCATCAAATCAATGTTTCTATAATTAAGGGAAGAGGCAAGACATAGGTGTAAAACATAGATAGACCAGGAAGAGTGAGAGAAGGTAGAGAATGAGACACAATGGACAAAACAAAAAAGAGATGAGGAAGACATAAAGAAGGTGTTTGGAAATGAGCAAAGGGGAGAGGAAACAGGGAGAATATGGAAAGCAGAAAGAAAGTTGAGGGAGCAAGTGAAAATAAAAAACGGATGGTAGGGAGGAAAGGCAGGGGTAGAGAATGGAGGGGAGAAGAGAGAAAAGAGACGAGAATGAAGTGAGGGAAAGAAAATGGGAATGGAATTAAAAAGATAGGGAGAAAGGTCTAGAGAGTGGGAGAAGGGACAGGGAGAGATGGAGAGACAGAGAGAGAGACAGAGACAGAGAGGGAGGAAGATAGAAGGGATAATAGGGAGATAAGGGAGCAAAAGATGCATACATAAGAGTTTAATCTGCTAGACATGTACCAATGTACCCCCTGTTCTTAATTATATATACATATAATTATAAGCAACATGTATGCAAAGCAGGCAAAAAGTCTCATTCAGATGTATGTATTTGTGCTGTCTAATTGTAATCACTACATGATACTTTACCAGGGAAAATAGTGTGTGTGAGAGTAGGTGGGATATGGGTGATGAAGGAGAAGGGAAGAGGAGTTAGTGAAGAATAAGAAGCAGAAGGCGGCGAGGGGAAGTAGAAAGTGAAAAAGGGGAAGTGTGAAATAGAATAAAGACAAAGAGTAGAAGTGAGTTGCAAATATATGACTCAATTAAATATACTGCAAGAGTAAATATATAAATACAAACAGCAGATGTTGTGGTGCAAAAATATATTTTTGAAAACATATGCCAGCCATTTTTAATTGCAATGTTATGTGCACTTTTGTTTAAATCCTCTTCCTGCTGCATAATAAAAAAAGGCCATGTGCTTCTTTCCACGTAGCCTTCTGAGTTCTGGCGGCTCATTGCATCATCCCAGGGTTGCTGTTGAAAAGGGGGTTACTGTTACTGATGCATTCGTAATTAGTACATGAATCTACAGATATGGAAAAATATCCAGTACTATTACATATTGTACATATACTTTGAAAACGATTTATAATATAATATTGTGTGTTAAAATTGGTGAGATGTATGGATAATGTTATTTGTTATTTTATTTTTTATATTAAATCCTTGTTTAAATATTGTTCAACTAGTAACTTGCCAGTCATAAATGACAGTATCATATGTTATGTTCAATTGTCTGTTATGTCTCTCTCTGTGCTGTCTCTCTTTGTGTGCTCTCTGTCTCTCTCACTCTCTCTGTGTCCCCTCTATGTGCGCCCTCTCTCTCTCCTTGCACCTACTCTCTCGCTGTGCGCCCTATGTCTCTCTCTGCACTGTCTCTCTCTGTGTGTTATTTATCTCTCTGTGTGCACTCTCTCTCTCTCTCTCTCTCTCTCTGTGCCCTCTGTCACTCTCTGTGCCCCTCCCTCTGTGCCCTCTCTCAGCACGCTGTGTGCTTTCTGTCTCTCTCTCCTCTCCTTCTCTCTCTACCCCTCCTTCTCTCCCTCTCCCCCTTTCTCTCTGCCTCCTCTCTCTCTCTTTTCCCCTCCCTCTCTCTCCCTCTTTCTCTCCCCCTCCCTCCCTCTCCCCTCCCTCTCTCTCTCTCTGCATCCCACCCTCTCTTTGCCTCCTCTCTCTTTCTTTCTCCCTCTCTCACTCCCTCTCTCCTCGCTCTCTCTCTGCTTGAGTATAAAGGGTTAATAATTAATGTCCCCTTTTGATGTAACAAAACATGAAATGCGTATATTGGGACACATTGAGTGGGGATTAGAGGACCACAAGGTGCCTTATATGTGCTCTGCCCCGTTAGGTACAAAGTGAAAAATCATAGTGAAAAAGTGCTTTAATTTTGAAAATTGATGCTGATGTTATGATCAATGGAGGTCAGGCTATTTACCTCTGTCTGAATGAGTAAGGAGGTCTGTACCGCACAGAACAATGAATAATTCACTAGAATCAGGTGCAGAAGCTTTCATTGATTGAATCAGGCAGTGACTGAGTAACTACTACTTCTTATTGCTCAGTAAGTAATTCAGCTGCCTGTGACGCTAAAGGTCCTGAGTTAAATTTCCCGCAAACACTGATACTTTTCATGACTTTTAAAAGAAATATGTTCTTTATGTTATATAATATAGCATGTATGAGGTACTGTTGTCTTGTTTTTTTTGTTTATTTGAATAATTATGTGAACTACTTATTATTTAAAAATATGTACAAAAAGTATTTACACACATACACATATATAAATGTATATATATATTTAAAAAAATATATTTAGTTTAACTTTTACACATAATTTTGAAAGCAGAATAACTAATGCATTTATAAACACACTCATATGACTGACATCTCTCTCTCTCTCTCTCTCTCTCTCTCTCTCTCTCTCTCTCTCTCTCTATATATATATATATATATATATATATATATATACATATTTATATATATATATATATATATATATATATATATATATATATATGTAAAAAATGTTATAAAAAAAAAGTGGAAGGCAGGGGAATCGAACCATTGACTTAGCAATGAAAAAAAAATCCACATTTTCCATATAATTTCCCATCCTCAAACTGATGCTGCAGACTTTTGTGGTCCTTTAAGTAAATGTGAACAGAGCAGGGACTCCACAAACAGTCATGTTTTTAATAAGTCCTATAGACAGACATTGTATAGCTCAATATTAAGTAATTTATGAGTTTATTTGGATGTTTTTGCTATTACAAAAAATTTTACTTCCTACACAATCAGTGTCTTTTTGTGTCTTCCTCACCACTAATTCCTTTATTTGAGCTGTAAGTGACTCTACAATTAAAGCAGACAGACACTCTACAGATTTATACCATAACTGCAAAATACACTAGGACAGGTTTACTGCTCTTGAAAGTATTGAACACTGCAAGATTTCTGTGCACATTGTCTAGAGTAACTTTTTCTTCTTATATCACCAATATTTTAAGTCTGTGCATTGCTTGGACTTTAAACCAATCAGTTATAGGGCACAGGTAATTCAAATACTTAATTCTGAATGGCTGAAATGATTGATGCACATTTCAGCCAAATGGAATCCTCAAAATTATTATATATAGCAAAGACATGTTCCAAAAACCATTAGGAGTGGGGGCTTCTCAGAAGAAAAGATCAGTTAGAAATAGTATTTCTAAGTCTTTATATTTTATAGTGAAGAGGAGTGTCCTATATGAATATAACAAATGAGGAAGAATATTCATCTTTATTGAGTTAATCCGACCTAGCCAAGAGAATGGGAGATAAGAACATCTCTGTAGATCATATTTTAGTGACTTATATGAGGGAATATAGTTAGCTTTATTTAGATTGTTTACTTTGGCTGTAATATTAACTCCTAAATATCTAATGTGAGATTTTGGCCAGAAAAACTGTAGTTAAGTTTTATGATTTCCTTTTTGGTGTGTGTGTGTGTGTGTGGGGGCGGCATATATAAGCAGGGGGCCTCTGTTTTATTTTACATTCACTTTTAGGCCAGATAATTTACTGAAGTCCTCTAAAATTGTCATTAGGATTGGATTAGAAGTGGTAGGCTTGGTTAAGTTTCTACATAGAACATTTATTACCCCTGAGAATGGACAACCTCTCTCAATCCTTGCAGTTTCAGGGGATGTCCAGACATTGGCTCATTTATTCACATATGGTGGACTTGCCCTAAAGTCCAAACACTTTGGAAGGAAATAATAAATCGAGCCTCAAGTGTATACAACTCTCAGCTGACTGTTGATGCTGAAAACTGTCTTCTAGAGATATCATCCCCCAACCTATGAACTTCTCAAAATATTTTACTGCAGTTTATATTTCTTGCTACCAAAAGCCACATAGATAAACAGTGGCGATCAGACATTTTGAGTCTCCAAGCTATTAAAAGTACTGAAAATTAAATGACATCTTAATCAATGAAAGAATCACTCATCTTCTTGCCAAAACTCTTTCCTTAATTCCTAAATATCTTGAAACCATGGCTAAACTACTATACATAGTTCAAAATTACTCAAAAATCATCACCTCCTAGGATCCACCTATTAGATGAGATGGGGTGGAATAGCTTGAAGCCCTGGCATCGACCATGGAGGACAAATCAAGAGGTAACCTTTTTATCTAATTCTTCTAAGTACTAACATTATATTCTTTATCCAAGTAAATGACAACGAGGAAATCAATGAGAGATATATTTTCCCCTATTGTCCCCTCTTTTACTTTATTATTTGTGTTCCCTTTTTTTTCTTTGTGTGTTATCACTCTTCTTCTTTTTATTTTGTTTCTTTTTCTCTTTCCCCTTAATGTAATTTATTACATTATTTTATACTATAAATAATATATCTTATACTGTAAATTGCAATATCCAAGAAAAATTATCATGCACTGAAACTACATTGCTGTTTTTTTTTAAAATGCATGTATTTTTCTTTATCTATTGTCATATCCCAAGAGGATTAAATCTTCTATCAACATGTATATCTCTGCCTATCCAGTGCTGAAGAGTGAGGACAAGGGCTTTAATGATCTTCACTAGAGAGCATTAAAAGATAGGTAATGTATGTGTTTTTATTTTATGAAAGTAGTCTCAGGGGGTTAGGGTACATGGGTGTCAAACATGTACCCATGTGGTGGACCCCATAGAATCAGTGTTAATGTCAGGGACTAGAAGGTAGGAAGGGGAAATCCCAAGGGATCCCTGGCATCATAGAGACTATCAGGTATGAAAGGGGAATCCCAGGGGATTCCCAGACTCATAGCAGCTAGCAAATAGGAAGGGGAATCCTAGAGGATCCCTGTGTTCACTGTAGGCAGCAGGTATTGTAAGTAATTTAAGGCTTGCAATCATAGGGATATTTGTAGTGTTTTTTCTCTGAGATTTTTTTTAATTGTGTGATGTTATAACCTGGTGGTTAGATAAGAGTGAACCTCACTCGGCTCAATTCCTACAGGAGCAATGGAATAGAGGCCTAAGGCATTACCACCTTGAAGATCAATAGCGCTTGTACACATTTATGAAGTGATGTATTTATTTCATTTTAGTCTGTTTCTGATATTTGAGGCTGATAAATGTGCAGTTAGTATTGTTAAACTGTTACATTGAGGAAGTTTTTAGATGGTTATAAGTATTGCACATATAAGGTGGAATGAACACTGCCCTATATATTCTTTTATATTATGTCCAATTTCAAGTATGTCACTATTATTATATATTTTTATACTTTTTTTCAAGTATGATATATTAACTTTAGTGTGGTGTGGTTTTCCCCACTTATTTAAATTAAATAAATTTTTATAGAGTAATCAATTAACTGAATATCATGATATTACAAGCAAATTACCCGTCAAAAAATTATGGTCATAAAATTGTAAGGCAGGTAATGCTGTTTGGCACACAATGTAAGGCTTTTGGTCCTCTGAATACCTTTGGTGCTCAATGCGCCGAAGGAGCTCATTGCGAACCTCTCCCCTCTTGTACTTTTTAATCGTCTGAGCACCTTCGGTGTTCACTGCAAGTCCCGCGCTGAGCGCTTTTGGTGCTCATTGTGAGCCTCTCCTCTCGTGTACTTTTGCTCCTCTGAGTACTCTCGGCGCTCATTGAAGGCGCTCATTGCGAGCTTATCCCCCGCTTTTTATTTTTTATATAAATATATTTTGTAATACTAATTAACTGATTAATTAAATAATAAAGCAATATACTTCACCTATTTGTTATTAAATATATCCAGCAATCAATATCCTGAAAAGCTAACAATCTCTTAAATTTTTCCTACAGCGTTCAATGTAAATTTGGACTGTTGCTGACCTGGGGTGTGTCAGCAATGTCGCAAGTGTGCAGTATAAATAGGCTGAGTGCGGAAGGTCAAATGGTTTGTTTAGTTGTGTAAATCACCATTTTTGAATGGTATTGTTATTAGTTGCACGTTAGTGTTGTAAAATGGAGGTGATTGTGCCATTAGATGTCCTGGCTGTCCCCGCGTGCTGTGTGTGATGTTTTTTATTTTTATTTTCTTTGTGTTTTTGGTTGTTTGGGATGTGCGTGGTTCGGCCGTTAACTTCGTATTTTTTTTACCTTGTATTTTCTTTCCTATGTCTCACGGCTCGTATTTGTTTTTTTCTGAGTCTGGCTTTTCATTCTCATGTGCCTGGCGGTGTTTTGCATGTTTAGGGGTTGTGTAGCCTCGTTTTCGTTTTTTTTGACCGGCATTTTTCTTGTTGCTTAGGCGATTTTCAAGTGCCGAAACTGGGCAAATTGTGTTTAAATTGTTGTGCAACCTCAATCCCAGACATCCTGGCTGTCCCCCTGTGGTGAGTGTGATGTTTTGTTTATGTTTTTTTTTTCTTTTCTTTGTGTTTTTGTTGTGTTTGTATTGTGCCGCGAGTCGTATTTTTTTTTCTCTAAGTTCTGCTTTCCTTTTTTCAAAGTGTTACGAGACGTCATTTTTCCACTTTATTTTCTTCAAAGTGCTACCGGTCTTGCATTTTGAATTGTGTAATTGTGATTTCTGTTGATCTGTAGTCTTGCAGGTTGTAGGGATAAGCGCCTATGGCGCTTATCTCCACCAGCGTAGTGAGCGCCTTCGGTGATCACTGCCTAAGTCGTACAGGGTTGTAGGGAGCTCATCTCCACCAGCGCAAGGAGTGCCTTTGGTGCTCATTGCCAGCAACTCCGGCCTTCGCTGTGACCCGCACCGTTAGCAACAACCCGCAATGCTCACAACTATATATGTGATATTTAAATTACATTTTAAGTTTTCTGTTTACATTATATTTAATTTGTAGGGTCACTATGGACAATTTTTTCTTTATGATCATTTGAACTAAACATGTTAACAAGAAAAATGATTTTAGAAAGTAAAAAATAAGCACAGGCTTTTATTTTTTTATTTTTTACACCAAATTATTCTTTGCTTCAGGTTTTCTTATACTAAAATATATCTTTAAAATATTTACTAATTTATGATAAATTATTAGGTTGATATAAGATATATATTTAAAATTTTTCTATATAATTTGTAAACATGTAAAGATATCTACAAGAACATAAAATACAAATATGAAATCAATAATATATAATGATGGAATAAATTAATGACCAAAAATAAAAATATAAAAAATATTTTATAAAAAATATATATATTTCATATTAATAACTGACCATATGTATTATTAGAGTAAACTTTCAAAAATGAACAACAAAATACTGAATTAGATATTTATCTTGAAAATCATTAAGAATTGTATTTACTTTATTATTAAAGACTAGAATAATGCTATTACAATACCAGGGCCAGTAATCTTAAAAATATATATTTTAGTTCTATGGTATTTATGTTACCACAATAATAATTGTAATAGAAATATATAATGCTCTAAACTAAAATATTGCTGAGTATAAAAAAGACAAGCTATATACTACAGGAAAGTCACACATGTTTAGATCATTCAAATATAAACAATGATTGCTAATGCTTTCGATTAGGGTGTTGACTTTATAGTAAACCACTTTAAGATTAGCATATTGTGAAGTAAAGGAGACAACAGTGGGAAAGCTTTTAGAAGGGTTAATCACATATATAGTTGTCACATATATAGTTGTGAGCATGCGAGTTGTTGCTAACGCTTACGGGCTCGCACAGCGAGGGGCCGCATTTGCGGTGGTGGAGGGGCTTACACACAGACACACACACGCAAGACTTAAAAAAAAAACACCTCAAAGGCCCCTCACACGCTCTTAACACACATACGCACCACTTACACTGCGTCGTACACGTAAAAGCCAACTGCGTCTCTCGCAAAAAAATATGGCCGCATCGCAAAAAAATACGGTTGTGAAACGACCTATTCCAAACGCTGCTCATCAAAACATCACAAACACAAGAAATAAACACAACGAACACATAAAAAGCTTACTTAAAGCAAGGGGAGAGGCATCTGGCACCTCCAAAAGTAACTTACACGTCCATTTAAGTTAAAAAAAAAGAGTTTAAACTGCCGAAAATCGCCTAAGAAAGAGAAAAAATGGGCGCAGAACAAAACGAAAGCGAGGCTTCAGACGTAACTATACTACAGTGACTCGCAAGAATGAAATACTTAGTATACGAAACGTCCTACACTGATAGTAAAAACCCTTTTTGAACACTACTACGCACAAAATGGCGGATGGAACGCAAATTGTAAGCTGAAACGCAAATAGCGCATGCGTATTGCGTTCTAACGGTCTGAGGCACTAGAACGTTTAAAAATACTGCCTACTTTCCAGAACTTTCTACAAGTTTATAAATCCTCCCTACTTTACAGAAATTTCTACATTTCGACTCAGGTGATGAACGGAGTGACTTCATAGTTAACTGCTGCTGTTACTTGTGAAGAGAATTGTTTCCTAATTTGCTACTTTACATTGTGCAAATTACAACTGAGAGGTAAGCTATAATATATTACATTTTATTATCAAGACAGGACAAAAAAAAACAACATTTTAAGTATGAAAATGTGATTTATGTATAGTGACATGTTGCACGCACATTTATGTGTATATCCCCTACAACAAACTAATCTTAAGCCAAACTAATTAAACAAGTATATTTAAATAACATTACAAAAAAAAAAAGTTGACTATTAAAATATGATTCATGTATAGAAATATGTGACACGCACATATATGTGGATCATCTATATTCACATGTCACATGCACATTTATGTGTGTAGGCCCAAAAGCTAAGTAATGTTAATTGAAAGTAATTACAGAAGTATATTTAAATGACATTAATTTATTGTAATTCAATATATAACCTAAATATCAATCTTTCTCCTTTTTTTAACTATTCAAACAGACTCTGCATCAACAGCGTCACTCAAGAATTTGCACCGTGCACTGTGAACCACAATCCCTTTTAAACAACTCCAAGAAAGAACAAGAGGTAAGATAGAAAAATACATTACATGCTGAAAAAGACCATGCTTTGCTAAATCAAAAAGAAGAAATATACAATTAACCATTTCACTTTATTTCTCAAACAGACACTACAAGAAGACCAGCGGATTAAGATTGGCAGGAGGGAACCCTCTGTCATTCAACACTTCAATCAAGGTAAAGTATAAAGTACAAAAAAGAAATGAACTATATATGTTTAATGGCCGCCAATATAAATTAATATTCTTCTTTAATGTTTAAGAACCTATAAGCCTTACAAAGAAGCCTAAATAAGCATACCAAAAGTGGTACTCACAAATTAGGATTGTAACAAAACTCACACAAACACATAGCAAACTAAATTAATATTCTTCTTTAATGTTTAACAACCTATAAGCCTTAGAAAATTGCCTAAATAAGCATACCAAAAGTGGTGTGAACAAAACAGGATTGTAGAAAAACTCACACAAACACATAGCAAACTAAATTAATATTCTTCTTTAATGTTTAAGAACCTATAAGCCTTACAAAGAAGCATAAATAAGCATACCCAAAAGTGGTGGGCACAAAAAAGGATTGTACCAAAACTCAAACAAACACATAGCAAACTACATTAATATTCTTCTTTAATGTTTAAGAACCTATAAGCCTTACAAAGAAGGATAAATAAGCATACCAAAAGTGGTGGGCACAAAACACGATTGTAGAAAAACTTACACAAACACATAGCAAACTAAATTAATATTCTTCTTTAATGTTTAAGAACCTATAAGCCTTACAAAGAAGCCTAAATAAGCATACCAAAAGTGGTGGGCACAAAATAGGATTGTACAAAAACTCACACAAACACATAGCAAACTAAATTAATATTCTTCTTTAATGTTTAAGAACCTATAAGCCTTACAAAGAAGCCTAAATAAGCATAACAAAAGTGGTGGGCACAAAACAGGATTGTATAACAAAAGTAGCGGACACAAAACAGGAGAATGCTAGAAGCATTACAATCATATCCAAAATAAGAACAACATTAATAATTACAGTATAAAAAAAAAATACTGCAATATACAAATATATTTAATTAATTTTTAAAATGTTGCATAAAAAACAGCATAGCACAAAAATTCACCATAACAGATACAATACACCAAAATAATCACATTTTGGAGTTTTTACAAATACGTTTAAATCAAATCACATTTTCATTTTTCTTTTACAACAGATACTGCGTGAAGACAATCGGACGAGGACTTTCCACAGAGGACCAGACCATCGGACGAGGACTTTCAACAGAGGACCACACCATCGGACGAGGACTTTCAACAGAGGACCAACAAACATTCTGATTGAAATCACACTTCAGCCAAGGTACAGTATAATAAGTACAAAAGGAGAAAACTAAATAAACATGTTTGATCTGCATCTGTGTCAACAGAAAAAAAAAACGAACAAGCAATAACTATGTCCTTATTCAATTGCAATTTGCCCAATTCAATACATGTGTAAAAAAAACACATCACTTTGTTTTTTAAAGAAGTTTTTAGTTGGTAAACATCTATCCACAAACAAGCTTTTCAATAACTAAAAACTTCTTTCAAAAAAATATGTTATCTGCTTATTTACAGCAGTATTGAATTGCCCAAATTGCTATTCAATGAGGCCCGATAACTTTTAACAAAATATAACTGATACATTAATGATTTACCTCTTATTTCTCTATTATGGACAATAATGTTTAACAGTAATTGAACATTTCACTATACCCAATTAATTTCATTTTTTTGCTTTACAGATTAACATGGCTACTAACGAGAGAAAAGACGTCAAACTAGACAAAGACAAGAGAGATGGGCCGACCAGCAGACACCAGAGGAGAAAGAAATTCGACGAGAAAAAGAACGCAAAAGACTTGCAAGCAAAAGACTATCAGCTGCAAAAATGAAAGATACGCCCAAAAAAACTACCAAGCAAATAAAGCATTTAGAACCTGTTCCTCAAACATCAGATGACATTTTACCAGAAAAAATAAAAGAGATACCAAAAAGGCAACGAAAAAAACAAAGCATTTACAACCTGTTCCTGAAACATTACATGATATTTCACCAAAACAAGTAGAACATATACCAAGAAAAGCCACCAAAAAAACTAAGCATTTATAACCTGTTGTTGAAACATTACATGACATTTCACCTGATGAATATGAAAGTCAAACTGGTATATGCTTTGCTAATTGTCCTTTACTCAAGTCTTTAGCAGTAGAGGTTCATAGTTGTGGGGACATGACTACTCAATGTCAGTTTTGTGAAGCTTATTATTTTAAACAGGAGAGACCCAGAGATGGCCAATTCATTAGTTGCTGTCAAAAAGGCAAGTTCAAACTTCCACAAAGAAAAGAATTTCCAATCTATTTACAAAACATTATGACTGAACCTACTTTTCCAAACTACAAAAATTTTAAGACAAACATAAGATTTTACAATAGTGCCATATCCTTTGCATCTAGGGGGCAACCTTAGCTGCTAATGTACCAGGACATGGTCCTTACTGTTTTAAAGTCCAAGGACAAATTTATCATCGCACTTCCCATTTACATCCAGAGGAAGGAGAGCAAAGAAAATTCGCTCAACTATATGTCCTAGATACAATGGAAGCTGTTGACCAACGTATGCAGATGGAAGAAAATAAAAAATGCTTACCCAGTGTTTTTATAGAGCTAAATAACATTATGGACAATAACCCCTACAGTAAAGCTTATACAAAATTGGCTGAAGTAGAAAATGAACAACTACGTCATGCACAAAGACATCAATTACCAATGCCAAAGGTTAATATGGTGCTGAAAAGAGACAGACATACTGATAAGCGTCGTTATAACTTGCCAACATCAAATGAGGTTGCAATGGTGTTTCAAAATGATGAAGGAGAACCACCATTTCAAAGACACAATAGAATATATCCCAGAAATGAGGAGCAACCATTCATTAATATGAGTATCTTAAGTCCAAATTTAGATCTAATGACATATCTAATTTAGATCTAATGACGGAGAGGCAGGTTGGCAACCAAAACTAACACTTCCAAGTTACCCAAATGCTAAAGCCAGAATCCGAAATAATGTTTCTATGCTTGAATTTAAAGCCATTCAAAATACATTTAATCCAATTTGATGTGGTGGAAAACTAACACAACAATGGATTATTGATTCCTATTTGCAAGTTGAGGCCAATAATTTAATCTTTATAAAATATCAACAAGATAAACTATGTGTAGAACAATATTCGGGAGTAATGACCTATGTTGCTGACGTGGCTACAAGCAGAGACATGACAGCTGGCAAAGCCATCATTTTACCATCTTCCTTTCAAGGATCTCCTCGAAATATGAGAGAAAGCTACAATGATGCTATGGCTATTGTCACCAAATTTGGCAAACCTGATTTATTTCTTACATTTACATGTAATCCACAATGGCCAGAAATTACACAACATTTACTTATGGGACAAAGTGCTTCCGATAGACCTGATTTAGTAGCCAGAGTTTTTAAGATTAAATTAAATGAATTAATACGTGACATCACTATCAGTCAGTTATTTGGCAAATGTCTTGCTTATGTATATACCATTGAATTTAAAAAAAGAGGACTTCCTCTCACATCTTCTGATAATACTTCAAGAAAAAGATAAATTAGATACTTCTGACAAAGTGGATGCAGTCATTGTTGCTGTCATTGTTGCTGAACTACCAGATCCAGAACTATATGGTAGACTATATGAGATTGTTACTCATCGCATGATTCATGGACCCTGTGGTGAGCTTAATCCACAATCACCATGTATGGAAAATAATAAATGTTCCAAAGATTTTCCAAAAGATTATAGAGACAAAACCTATGCCAATTGTGATGGCTATCCACTTTATAAAAGAAGAGAAGGAAATAGTGCCATTATTCGTTGAAAAAAAGTGGACAATAGATATGTAGTACCCTACAATCCACATTTACTTCTGAAGTACAACACCCATATCAACGTAGAAGCCTGCACTTCCATCAAATCCATTAAATATGTCTATAAATATATTTACAAAGGCTACAATGCAGCTACTGTAGTCGTCAAAAGTGCAGACAACCCTGAAAGTAGTGAGTTAGTACATGATGAACTTGCATCTCATGTAGACGCTTGCTATGTTAGTGCGCCAGAAGCTAAGTGGCGGCTTTTAAAATTTGAAATGCATGATAGATCACATGCAGTATATAGATTAGCAGTACATTTGCCACAAAGACATTTAGTGTATTTCCATGCTGGAAATTAAATTAATGCATTGGCCCAAAGTGAAGATCGTCACACTACATAAACTGCATGGTTTGAATTAAATTCAACAGATTCACAAGCAACACAATTCTTATATATTGACATTCCATATCACTATGTTTTTGTGAATGGATTATGGAGACCAAGAAAAAGCAGAGGAAATAAAATAATCCCAAGAATTTACACAGTCAGTCCAAGAGATGTTGAACGTTTTTGCTTACGCATTTTACTTTTAAATGTTCCTGGTGCACAAAGTTTTGAACAATTAAGAACTGTTAATGACATTGTATATGAATCCTTCCATTTAGCTGCACGACATAGAAACTTACTCGCTGATGATACAGAATGGGAAAGATGTTTAGAAGAAGCAGCACAATGTCAAATGCCACGGCAGATGAGAGAACAATTTGCATTTATTTGTATCTTCTCAAATGCTCCAAATGCATTAGCTTTGTGGCAGAGATTTAAAAGTAATATGGCTGAAGACTTTGTGCGACGATACAATGAACCCATTGCACACTTAAAAGCGTTAATGGAAATCCAAGAAGTATTTTTAACTCATGGATTAAGTTCTGCAAGTTTTAATTTGCCTGATCCAGGTCTTATAGATGACATAAACTTTGAAGACTATGACATTCAACTACAAGCAGAAAGAACAGAAGAAAGACTTGCAACTTTAAATACCTTACAATTGCAAGCATTTAATTCCATTAAAAATGCAATAGATGATGACATGGTGACAGAGCGTTATTTCTATCTTGATGGACCTGGCGGATCAGGAAAAACCTATATAATTTATTAATGAGTTCGGTACGAGCACAAGGTCAAATAGCAATGGCGTTTGCCACTACTGGAATTGCTGCACTTTTGTTAGAAGGTGGAAGAACTGTTCATAGTGGATTTAAACTGCCAGTGCCTATCTTAGAAACTTCTGTGTCAGATATTCGCATTACATCATTACAAGCAAAGAAATTGAACAAATGTAAATTAATTATAATAGATGAGGCCACAATGATGTCATGCTATGCCCTCCAATGTATTGACCGTCTGCTTCGTGAAGTCATGGATAATACTTTTCCATTTGGTGGAAAGGTAATGTTGTTAGGTGGCGATTTTAGACAAACATTACCTGTCGTTGTACATGGAAATCGAACTGACATTATTGAAACCTGTATAAAGTCAAGCACCCTGTGGTAACATTTTACCCATCTTCAACTGCAACAAAATATGAGATCAGAAGGCCAAACTGATTTCAATGATTGGCTTATTAAAATTGGAGAAGGCAGAACAGAAAAAATACCACATTTACCGGACGACACTGTAGAGATCGCACCTCATATGATTTGTCACCAAGATATTATATCGGCTATATTTGAAGGTAGCATAAATAACCAGGAATATTCCGAGCTTGCCAACCAAGTCATACTAACGTGTAAACATAAGGATGCATTAATCCTCAATAATGAAATTTAAAAAAAAATGAATGCACAACACAAAAAAATTATCACAGTGCTGATTCTGTACTTGCTGATGACAATGAAAGTCAGGCTAACTTTTCTACTGAATTCATAAACTCACTAACTCCTTCTGGAATGCCACCACATATTTTGCAGCTAAAGAAAGGTGCAACTATCATGTTACTGCGAAATATGAACCTCAAAAAAGGCCTATGCAATGGGACAAGATTAATTGTTCAACAATTAAAGGACCATTTTATAGATGCTGAAATTTTAACTGGTACCCATAAAAGAGAGAGAGTTTTCATACCAATAATAGATTTAGCACCAAGTGAAAGTAGTCTCCCTTTTATACTTCAAAGAAGACAAATTTCCCATTATTATGGCATTTGCCATGACCATTAACAAGGTCAAACGTTCAAATCTGAGGGTATTTTCTTGGAAGAACCAGTATTTGCATATGGTCAATTCTACGTTGCATTGTCACGGTGCAAAAATCCACAGGCTATTAAAGTTTACATTGAAAAGAATGAAAGTCAAGGTGATTTATTAGAAGATGGACGTATTTTTACTAAAAACATTGTCTACTATGAAGTACTGTAACTTTTCATTAAACAAATAAAACCCATGCAAAACTAATTTAAAAGCATTCAAAAATACAAAACAAGAAACAATTCAGTCATAATTCATGGGAATACTGTTAATGGATGATTCACTTCACAAAATACTTGCCTTGCATTTTTTTGACAAATTATGTTTAAATGTCCATTAACTATGTTACTGTTTATCATGTTATAAGTTTAAAAACAATATTTTCAAGTTCTTTACTTCAACATATTACAAAGTTCATGTTAACAGCTCAAACATGTTTTAAGTCACAATGAAAAGATTGTCTGTTATGTTAACATTACTCCCTGGATTAATGTTTATCGCCGGTTCATGGGGTCAGTAAGGAATTAATTTAATTGTGCACATTTTAAGAATAGTTTGTAATGTTTGCCTTACTCTGCAGTCAATGTATATTGAAGTTAACTATTATTCTGATAGAAATTGCATGTTAATACTGATTAGTTTAAAGTTCTACTGTTTTTACATTCAAATGTTAATACTTTTAATACAAAATTATGTTAAAATATTAATTCACTATGTTACTGTTTATAATGTTCCAAGTTGTAAAAATGTTTTTTCAAGTTTCTTAGTTACACAGATAAGAAACTTCAAGTTTAAAAAAATATTATGTCAAGTTTCTGACTTAAACATATTACAAAGTTCATGTTAAAATTGGGTATGTTTAAAGGAGGGTTTTTCATCTTTGTCTTACTACTTATTGAAGTTAACAATTCTTCAGATAGAAATTGCATGTTAAAAAACCATTACCTCAAGTTTACAATACTGATTACTTTAAAGATCAATTGTTTTTACATTCAACTGTTAATACTTTTAATACAAAATTATGTTAAAAAATGTATTCACTATGTTACTGTTTATAATCTTCAAAGTTTTAAAAATGGTTTGTCAAGTTCAAAACTTACACACATAATAAAGTTCAAGTTTCAAAAAATCTACTTTCAAGTTTATTTTGATGTTTAATATCACAATACTTACAAGTCTCAAATATGTATATTAATAACTAAACAACTTTACAAACATACACATCACATTGCCGTCATTTTTTGACGGGCAAGTCGCTAGTAAGGGATAATATACAAGAATATGTTTATTTGAACAGGATTATAAGTAAGCGTCAACATGGATTTGTGAGGGATAGTTCATGTCAAACAAATCTAATTAGTTTCTATGAGGAAGTTAGTAGGAACTTGGATCAAAGCAACTCAGTGGATGTAGTCTGTTTGGATTTTGCAAAGGCTTTTAAAACAGTGCCACATGGGAGACTATAGTGCAAACTAAGGGATACAGGAATTGCAGTAAATATCTGCACATGGATTGAGAGCTGGCAAGGATTGTTGTAAATGGAACATACTCCGATTGGACTAATGTGGTAAGTGGGGTTCCTCAGGGTTCAGTATCAGGTCCTCTCCTTTTCAACATATTTATTAGTGACTTAGAGGTGGGATTGGAAAGTAGTGTCTTTTGATGATGATACAAAGTTGTGCAAGGTAATTAAATCAGATAATGATGTACTTTCGCTGCAAAGGGATTTACATAAAATAGAGGAATGGGCATCTAAATGGCAGATGAGATTTAATATGAATAAATGTGAAGTTATGCATCTGGGAAGGAAAAATAGCCATACAGTTTATAATTAGTGATGTCGCCAACATAAAATTTTCGGTTCGCGAACCGCGAATGTGAACCGCCGCAAATGTTCGGGAACCGGCGAACCCGGCGAACCGCCATAGACTTAAATGGGCAGGCGGATTTTAAAACCCACAGGGACTCTTTCTGGCCACAATAGTGATGGAAAAGTTGTTTTAAGGGGACTAACACGTGGACTGTGGCATGCCGGAGGGGCATCCATGTCAAAACTCCCACGGAAAATTACATAGTTGATGCAGAGTCTGGTTTTAATCCATAAAGGGTATAAATAACCCAACATCCCCCTCCATCATCATCCTCCCCTGTATCTCTTTACCGCCTCCCTCATCATCCTCTCCTGTGTCTCTTTCCCCCCTTCCTCATCACCCTCCCCTGTGTCTCATCCCCCCTCCCTCATTATCCTCCCACCTACCTCATCCTCCTCCCCTGTATCTCTTTACCCCCTCCCTTATCATCCTCCCCTGTGTCTCTTTCCCCACCATCATCATCCTCCCCTGTGTCTCTTTTCCCCCTCCCTCATCATCTTCCCCTGTGTCTCTTCCCCCCTTCCTCATCACCCTCCCCTGTATTTCTTTACCCCCTCCCTCATCATCCTCCCCTGTGTCTGTTTCCCCCCTCCCTCATCATCCTCCCCTGTGTCTCTTCCCTCCTCCCTCATCATCCTCCCCCTCCCTTGATGATAAGGGGGGGAAGAGACACAGGGATAAGTGTGAGGGTTGTTAGGGTAAGGAGTGTTAGGGATAAGGGTGAGGGGGTTAGGTGTTAGGGTGAGGGGTGTTAGGGATAAGTGTGATGGGTGTTAGGGTAAGGGATGTTAGAATTAGGTGTTAGGGTAAGGGCTGTTAGGGATAAGTGTAAGGGGGTATTAGGGATAGGTGTTAGGGTGAGGGGTGTTAGGGATAAGTGTGGGGGGTGTTAGGTCTTAGAGATAAGTGTGAGAATGTTAGGGTTAGGTGTTAGGTTGATGGGTGTTATGGATAAGTGTGAGGGGTGTTAGGGTTAGGGTAAGGGGTGTTAGGGATAAGTGTGATGGGTGTTAGGGTAAGGGATGTTAGGGTTAGGTGTTAGGGTAAGGGATGTTAGGGATAAGTGTAAGGGGGTATTAGGGTTAGGAGTTAGGGTGAGGCATGTTAGGAATAAGTGTGAGGGGTGTTAGGTCTTAGGGATAAGTGTGAGAATGTTAGGGTTAGGTGTTAGGTTGATGGGTGTTATGGATAAGTGTGAGGGGTGTTAGGGTTAGGGTAAAGGGTGTTAGGGATAAGTGTGATGGGTGTTAGGGTAAGGGATGTTAGGGTTAGGTGTTAGGGTAAGGGCTGTTAGGGATAAGTGTAAGGGGGTATTAGGGTTAGGTGTTAGGGTGAGGGACGTTAGGGTTAGGTGTTAGGGATAAGTGTGAGGGGTGTTATGGTTAGGGTAAGGGGTGTTAGGGATAAGTGTGAGGGTTGTTAGGGTTAGGGTGAGGGGTGTTAGGGATAAGTGTGAGGGGTGTTAGGGTTAGGTGTTAGGGTGAGGGGTGTTAGGGATAAGTGTAAGAGGTGTTATGGTTAGGTGTTAGGGTGAGGGATGTTAGGGTTAGGTGTTAGGGATAAGTGTGAGGGGTGTTAGGGTTAGGGTAAGGGGTGTTAGGGATAAGTGTGAGGGGTGTTAGGGTTAGGGTAAGGGGTGTTAGGGATAAGTGTGAGGGGTGTTAGGGTTAGGGTGAGGGGTGTTAGGGATAAGTGTGAGGGGTGTTAGGGTGAGGGGTGTTAGGGATAAGTGTGAGGGGTGTTAGGGTTAGGTGTTAGGGTGAGGGATGTTAGGGTTAGGTGTTAGGGATAAGTGTGAGGGGTGTTAGGGTTAGGGTAAGGGGTGTTAGGGATAAGTGTGAGGGGTGTTAGGGTGAGGGGTGTTAGGTATAAGTGTGAGGAGTGTTAGGGTTAGGGTGAGGGGTGTTAGGGATAACTGTAAGGGGTGTTAGGGTTAGGGTTAGGTGTTAGGGTGAGGGATGTTAGGGTTAGGTGTTAGGGATAATTGTGAGGGGTGTTAGGGTTAGGGTAAGGGGTGTTAGGGATAAGTGTGAGAGGTGTTAGGGTAAGGGGTGTTAGGGATAAGTGTGAGGGGTGTTAGGGATAAGTGTAAGGGGTGTTATGGTTAGGTGTTAGGGTGAGGGATGTTAGGGTTAGGTGTTAGGGATAAGTGTGAGGGGTGTTAGGGTTAGGGTAAGGGGTGTTAGGGATAAGTGTGAGGGGTGTTAGGGTGAGGGGTGTTAGGGATAAGTGTGAGGGGTGATAGGGTTAGGTGTTAGGGTGAGGGGTGTTAGGGATAAGTGTAAGGGGTGTTAGGGTTAGGTGTTAGGGATAAGTGTGAGGGGTGTTAGGGTTAGGGTAAGGGGTATTAGGGATAAGTGTGAGGGGTGTTAGGGTTAGGGTGAGGGGTGTTAGGGATAAGTGTAAGGGGTGTTAGGGTTAGGTGTTAGGGATAAGTGTGAGGGGTGTTAGGGTTAGGGTAAGGGGTGTTAGGGATAAGTGTGAGGGGTGTTAGGGTTAGGGTGAGGGGTGTTAGGGATAAGTGTGAGGGGTGTTAGGGTTAGGGTAAGGGGTGTTAGTGATAAGTGTGAGGGGTGTTAGGGTTAGGTGTTAGGGTGAGGGGTGTTAGGTATAAGTGTGAGGAGTGTTAGGGTTAGGGTGAGGGGTGTTAGGGATAAGTGTAAGGGGTGTTAGGATTAGGTGTTAGGGTGAGGGATGTTAAGGTTAGGTGTTAGGGATAATTGTGAGGGGTGTTAGGGTTAGGGATAAGTGTGAGGGGTGTTAGGGATAAGTGTAAGGGGTGTTAGGGTTAGGTGTTAGGGTGAGGGATGTTAGGGTTAGGTGTTAGGGATAAGTGTGAGGGGTGTTAGGGTTAGGGTAAGGGGTGTTAGGGATAAGTGTGAGGGGTGTTAGGGTTAGGGTGAGAGGTGTTAGGGATAAGTGTGAGGGGTGTTAGGGTTAGGTGTTAGGTTGAGGGGTGTTAGGGATAAGTGTAAGGGGTGTTAGGGTTAGGTGTTAGGGTGAGGGATGTCAGGGTTAGGTGTTAGGGATAAGTGTGAGGGGTGTTAGGGTTAGGGTGAGAGGTGTTAGGGATAAGTGTGAGGGGTGTTAGGGTTAGGTGTTAGGTTGAGGGGTGTTAGGGATAAGTGTAAGGGGTGTTAGGGTTAGGTGTTAGGGATAAGTGTGAGGGGTGTTAGGGTTGGGCGCTAAGGTGAGGGGAGGATGATAATAAGGGGGGAAAGAGACACAGGGGTGTCCTTGCAGCAGAGATCAAAAGAGTCCTTCAGAACTGTATTGCACACTGTGTACAGTAGCCTAGCTATGGTTTTCCCTATTGATGCAGTATCACCTACACTCAGCCTCCTCTCAGTAAGACTGCAAGTTAGTTATGATTCCAAAATGGCTGCTGTCCATGAGGTAGAAGGGTGTGGAAGGCAGGGTATGATGCTGATTGGCTGGAATGTGTCTGCTGACTGAGTTGCAGGGTCAAAGTTTGCTCATTGATAAAGTATAGGGGGCGGGTCGAATATCGCATATGTTCGCAGTTCGCCACGAATGCGAACATGCTATGTTCTCCGGGAACAGTCCGCCGGCGAACTATTCGCAACATCTCTATTTATAATTTTAATGGAGCAAATATAGGGGTATCAGATATTGAAAGGGATTTGGGAGTACTTATGGACAACCACCTAGTTAACAGTGCTCAAAGACAAGCAGCAGCTGCAAAGGCAAATAAAATATTAGCATCTATTAGGAAGGGTATAGAAGCAAGGGAAGCAAATATAATGCTGCCACTAAATAAATCTTTAGTATGCCCTCATTTGGAATATGGAGTACAATTTTGGGCACCACTTCATAAAAAGGACATTTTAGAGCTGAAAAAGGCACAGAGGAGGGCAACCAAACTAATTAGGGGAATGGAGGGGCTAAGGTATGAAGAAAGACTAACCAAATTAAGTTTATTTTCTCTAGAAAAAAAGGCATCTAAGAGGAGATATGATTACATTATATAAATACTGTACATCCAGGGTCAGTATAAAGAATTGTCAAGGGAGCTTTTTGTGCCAAGAGGTTTTCAACTGGCAAGAGGACACCCCTTGAGGTTAGAAGTAAAAAGATCACAGTAAAGGTGGTTAATCAGTGGAATTCTCTACCAGAGGAGGTGGTGACAGCAGATTCGATAGATAACTTTAAAAGGGGACTGGATTTATTTCTAATTAAGAAGGGAATTCAGGGTTATCCTGGATAATTAGAGAGAGTGTATTGATACAGGGAGTAATCCGATCGCCAGTGTCTGGGGTCAGGAAGGAATTAATTTGTTTTCCCTTTGAGACGATTGGCTAAGTTTCACTTGGGTTTTTTTCTGTTTGCCCTCCTCTGGATTAATTTATAATTAAAATAAATAAATAAATAGTTGATTAATAATTAATTAACAATTAACAACTAATTAATTAATAACTAATCCTCAAATTGCAGATCAGAGGAGATCTTAAAAGGTTGAACTTGATGGACTGAAAGCCTTTTTTCCACCTTAATTTCTATGTAACTATGTAACTCTCTGCAAGATTAGTACATTGTAAAAGGAAACTTCAAATATAGTCTCCCTGTGTGAATATGAATGTCCTATACAGTGATGCTAATAACAATTGGTTACCATGGGTACAGCACAGATATTAAATTTGCACAAAATAATAGTCCTATATAGGGAACCATAGTAGATCTGGTTTGCTATGGCAACTGCATAAATATGTTAGTTATGTCAGTGATTTTAGGATGATGGATACAATGGTTGATGGTTTAAATGAGATGCTTGAAATGTATCAACTATAATAAAGCTGTTAAGTGTGTAACAGCTGCAAGCTGCAGAGGAAGACACAGAGGAGGGGGGAGGAAGGCACGGGGGGGGGGAACAGGTGAGAGGTGGCAGGAAGACAAAGGGGAGAGGGGGAGGAAGACACAGAGTGGGGGGGGGAAACACAGGGGAGGGAGGGGGAGACACAGGGGAGAGGTGGAGGGGGGAGGAAGACACAGGGTAGGGGAGAGGAAGACACAGGGAGAGGGGGAGAAAGATACAGGAGAGGGGAGAGGTGAGGGAAAGAGACACAGGGGAGGGGAGATTTGGTGGGAAGAGACACAGGGGAGACAGGGGGGAGACACAGGGGAGGGGAAGAGACATAGGGGGGAAAAGACACAGGGGAGGGGAGAGGTGGGGGGAAGAGACACGGGGGAGGGGAGAGGGGGAAGAGACACAGGGGAAGGGAGAGGGGGATGAGACACAGGGGAGGGGAGAGGGGGGAATAGACACAGTGGAGGGAAGGGGGGGAGAGATACAGAGCACAGAAATCGGGGATGAACACAGGGGAGCGGGAGACAAAGGGAGTCATTTTTGACGGACAATTTACTAGTAGTATACTGTATATAATTTAAGCATTTAAATGATACATACATTGTTGCTATTAGGATGGGAAAGAGCTGAGATGTGCTGATGATCTTTGCTGCTTTTCATATATACAAATAAAAACATATATGTATATGCTGGGTGTGTTCCCTGCAGTGGGTATTTTTTGTATAATTACAGTGTGCTTGAGAGAATCATATAGAGTTTATAAATGTTTGTCATTGTCCCCAGTGTTGGAGCAATTATTATTATCTTTTATTTGTATTGCGCCAACATATTCCGTAGCGCTGTACAGGGGATAAGAACAAGGGAAATACACGTTTAACAAAATTAAAAAAGTTGAAGAGCCCTGTTTTGAGCTTAGAATCTTAGCAGAAAGTGCTTTATCCCAAAGCACCCTACAAGACTAGAAACTCGCTACTTACAATCTAAAGGGAATTAAAGGGCAGAGAACTGGGGAAGAGTAACAAATAAGGAATAGCAAGGGCAAGGAAGTAAGTGAAAGATAGAAAGAGTTTTATTTTAGAGGGAGAGGGGATGGATCTGAGGTGAAAGAGTAGTATGTTGGCTGACCCCTAGTGTTGAGATGATATATCTGCAAGTAGGAAGTCAGGTGTTTTCTATGGCTCTATAAATTTAATCTGAGTTGGGGTGGGTGGGTGAGGGGAGGGGAGGGAGGGCAGTTCTGAGTGTGTCACAGATGAAGTAGGCCTTAAAACCAGAGTAAATTTGCACTGAAAGAAAGACAGAGAGAGAATGGATTGGGGTCAGACAGTACAGGAAGATAGGAGAATTAGGAAGGAATGAGAGAGACACCATAGAATAAAAGGTATTTGAGGAGGGGGGAGGAGATTTGAGGTAATTATGCCAGCCATAAATGGGGGAAGGTGGGGACAGCAGAGCAGGGTATAGGAAACAGTTAAAAATTGAAAACAAAAAGTCAGAATATTTCTATCTGCCAAGATATAATAACATGCATACAGTAGTGATATTAATAAGCATATTGGCTCCAGGGATGGCACAGTTTCCATAGTCTTCTCCATACCTGCTGAGGTGTTCTGAATGCAGTTCTGAGTGTGTCACAGATGAAGTAGGCCTTAAAACCAGAGTAAATTTGCACTGAAAGAAAGACAGAGAGAGAATGGATTGGGGTCAGACAGTA
This sequence comes from Discoglossus pictus, assembly GCA_027410445.1. Classification (NCBI taxonomy): domain Eukaryota; kingdom Metazoa; phylum Chordata; class Amphibia; order Anura; family Alytidae; genus Discoglossus; species Discoglossus pictus. Next base: position 240,270,467 of record CM050166.1, on the reverse strand, counting down.
CAGGAAGATAGGAGAATTAGGAAGGAATGAGAGAGACACCATAGAATAAAAGGTATTTGAGGAGGGGGGAGGAGATTTGAGGTAATTATGCCAGCCATAAATGGGGGAAGGTGGGGACAGCAGAGCAGGGTATAGGAAACAGTTAAAAATTGAAAACAAAAAGTCAGAATATTTCTATCTGCCAAGATATAATAACATGCATACAGTAGTGATATTAATAAGCATATTGGCTCCAGGGATGGCACAGTTTCCATAGTCTTCTCCATACCTGCTGAGGTGTTCTGAATGCAGTTCTGAGTGTGTCACAGATGAAGTAGGCCTTAAAACCAGAGTAAATTTGCACTGAAAGAAAGACAGAGAGAGAATGGATTGGGGTCAGACAGTACAGGAAGATAGGAGAATTAGGAAGGAATGAGAGAGACACCATAGAATAAAAGGTATTTGAGGAGGGGGGAGGAGATTTGAGGTAATTATGCCAGCCATAAATGGGGGAAGGTGGGGACAGCAGAGCAGGGTATAGGAAACAGTTAAAAATTGAAAACAAAAAGTCAGAATATTTCTATCTGCCAAGATATAATAACATGCATACAGTAGTGATATTAATAAGCATATTGGCTCCAGGGATGGCACAGTTTCCATAGTCTTCTCCATACCTGCTGAGGTGTTCTGAATGCAGTTCTGAGTGTGTCACAGATGAAGTAGGCCTTAAAACCAGAGTAAATTTGCACTGAAAGAAAGACAGAGAGAGAATGGATTGGGGTCAGACAGTACAGGAAGATAGGAGAATTAGGAAGGAATGAGAGAGACACCATAGAATAAAAGGTATTTGAGGAGGGGGGAGGAGATTTGAGGTAATTATGCCAGCCATAAATGGGGGAAGGTGGGGACAGCAGAGCAGGGTATAGGAAACAGTTAAAAATTGAAAACAAAAAGTCAGAATATTTCTATCTGCCAAGATATAATAACATGCATACAGTAGTGATATTAATAAGCATATTGGCTCCAGGGATGGCACAGTTTCCATAGTCTTCTCCATACCTGCTGAGGTGTTCTGAATGCAGTTCTGAGTGTGTCACAGATGAAGTAGGCCTTAAAACCAGAGTAAATTTGCACTGCTGAGGTGTTCTGAATGCAGTTCTGAGTGTGTCACAGATGAAGTAGGCCTTAAAACCAGAGTAAATTTGCACTGAAAGAAAGACAGAGAGAGAATGGATTGGGGTCAGACAGTACAGGAAGATAGGAGAATTAGGAAGGAATGAGAGAGACACCATAGAATAAAAGGTATTTGAGGAGGGGGGAGGAGATTTGAGGTAATTATGCCAGCCATAAATGGGGGAAGGTGGGGACAGCAGAGCAGGGTATAGGAAACAGTTAAAAATTGAAAACAAAAAGTCAGAATATTTCTATCTGCCAAGATATAATAACATGCATACAGTAGTGATATTAATAAGCATATTGGCTCCAGGGATGGCACAGTTTCCATAGTCTTCTCCATACCTGCTGAGGTGTTCTGAATGCAGTTCTGAGTGTGTCACAGATGAAGTAGGCCTTAAAACCAGAGTAAATTTGCACTGAAAGAAAGACAGAGAGAGAATGGATTGGGGTCAGACAGTACAGGAAGATAGGAGAATTAGGAAGGAATGAGAGAGACACCATAGAATAAAAGGTATTTGAGGAGGGGGGAGGAGATTTGAGGTAATTATGCCAGCCATAAATGGGGGAAGGTGGGGACAGCAGAGCAGGGTATAGGAAACAGTTAAAAATTGAAAACAAAAAGTCAGAATATTTCTATCTGCCAAGATATAATAACATGCATACAGTAGTGATATTAATAAGCATATTGGCTCCAGGGATGGCACAGTTTCCATAGTCTTCTCCATACCTGCTGAGGTGTTCTGAATGCAGTTCTGAGTGTGTCACAGATGAAGTAGGCCTTAAAACCAGAGTAAATTTGCACTGAAAGAAAGACAGAGAGAGAATGGATTGGGGTCAGACAGTACAGGAAGATAGGAGAATTAGGAAGGAATGAGAGAGACACCATAGAATAAAAGGTATTTGAGGAGGGGGGAGGAGATTTGAGGTAATTATGCCAGCCATAAATGGGGGAAGGTGGGGACAGCAGAGCAGGGTATAGGAAACAGTTAAAAATTGAAAACAAAAAGTCAGAATATTTCTATCTGCCAAGATATAATAACATGCATACAGTAGTGATATTAATAAGCATATTGGCTCCAGGGATGGCACAGTTTCCATAGTCTTCTCCATACCTGCTGAGGTGTTCTGAATGCAGTTCTGAGTGTGTCACAGATGAAGTAGGCCTTAAAACCAGAGTAAATTTGCACTGCTGAGGTGTTCTGAATGCAGTTCTGAGTGTGTCACAGATGAAGTAGGCCTTAAAACCAGAGTAAATTTGCACTGAAAGAAAGACAGAGAGAGAATGGATTGGGGTCAGACAGTACAGGAAGATAGGAGAATTAGGAAGGAATGAGAGAGACACCATAGAATAAAAGGTATTTGAGGAGGGGGGAGGAGATTTGAGGTAATTATGCCAGCCATAAATGGGGGAAGGTGGGGACAGCAGAGCAGGGTATAGGAAACAGTTAAAAATTGAAAACAAAAAGTCAGAATATTTCTATCTGCCAAGATATAATAACATGCATACAGTAGTGATATTAATAAGCATATTGGCTCCAGGGATGGCACAGTTTCCATAGTCTTCTCCATACCTGCTGAGGTGTTCTGAATGCAGTTCTGAGTGTGTCACAGATGAAGTAGGCCTTAAAACCAGAGTAAATTTGCACTGCTGAGGTGTTCTGAATGCAGTTCTGAGTGTGTCACAGATGAAGTAGGCCTTAAAACCAGAGTAAATTTGCACTGAAAGAAAGACAGAGAGAGAATGGATTGGGGTCAGACAGTACAGGAAGATAGGAGAGTTAGGAAGGAATGAGAGAGACACCATAGAATAAAAGGTATTTGAGGAGGGGGGAGGAGATTTGAGGTAATTATGCCAGCCATAAATGGGGGAAGGTGGGGACAGCAGAGCAGGGTATAGGAAACAGTTAAAAATTGAAAACAAAAAGTCAGAATATTTCTATCTGCCAAGATATAATAACATGCATACAGTAGTGATATTAATAAGCATATTGGCTCCAGGGATGGCACAGTTTCCATAGTCTTCTCCATACCTGCTGAGGTGTTCTGAATGCAGTTCTGAGTGTGTCACAGATGAAGTAGGCCTTAAAACCAGAGTAAATTTGCACTGCTGAGGTGTTCTGAATGCAGTTCTGAGTGTGTCACAGATGAAGTAGGCCTTAAAACCAGAGTAAATTTGCACTGAAAGAAAGACAGAGAGAGAATGGATTGGGGTCAGACAGTACAGGAAGATAGGAGAGTTAGGAAGGAATGAGAGAGACACCATAGAATAAAAGGTATTTGAGGAGGGGGGAGGAGATTTGAGGTAATTATGCCAGCCATAAATGGGGGAAGGTGGGGACAGCAGAGCAGGGTATAGGAAACAGTTAAAAATTGAAAACAAAAAGTCAGAATATTTCTATCTGCCAAGATATAATAACATGCATACAGTAGTGATATTAATAAGCATATTGGCTCCAGGGATGGCACAGTTTCCATAGTCTTCTCCATACCTGCTGAGGTGTTCTGAATGCAGTTCTGAGTGTGTCACAGATGAAGTAGGCCTTAAAACCAGAGTAAATTTGCACTGCTGAGGTGTTCTGAATGCAGTTCTGAGTGTGTCACAGATGAAGTAGGCCTTAAAACCAGAGTAAATTTGCACTGAAAGAAAGACAGAGAGAGAATGGATTGGGGTCAGACAGTACAGGAAGATAGGAGAGTTAGGAAGGAATGAGAGAGACACCATAGAATAAAAGGTATTTGAGGAGGGGGGAGGAGATTTGAGGTAATTATGCCAGCCATAAATGGGGGAAGGTGGGGACAGCAGAGCAGGGTATAGGAAACAGTTAAAAATTGAAAACAAAAAGTCAGAATATTTCTATCTGCCAAGATATAATAACATGCATACAGTAGTGATATTAATAAGCATATTGGCTCCAGGGATGGCACAGTTTCCATAGTCTTCTCCATACCTGCTGAGGTGTTCTGAATGCAGTTCTGAGTGTGTCACAGATGAAGTAGGCCTTAAAACCAGAGTAAATTTGCACTGAAAGAAAGACAGAGAGAGAATGGATTGGGGTCAGACAGTACAGGAAGATAGGAGAGTTAGGAAGGAATGAGAGAGACACCATAGAATAAAAGGTATTTGAGGAGGGGGGAGGAGATTTGAGGTAATTATGCCAGCCATAAATGGGGGAAGGTGGGGACAGCAGAGCAGGGTATAGGAAACAGTTAAAAATTGAAAACAAAAAGTCAGAATATTTCTATCTGCCAAGATATAATAACATGCATACAGTAGTGATATTAATAAGCATATTGGCTCCAGGGATGGCACAGTTTCCATAGTCTTCTCCATACCTGCTGAGGTGTTCTGAATGCAGTTCTGAGTGTGTCACAGATGAAGTAGGCCTTAAAACCAGAGTAAATTTGCACTGAAAGAAAGACAGAGAGAGAATGGATTGGGGTCAGACAGTACAGGAAGATAGGAGAGTTAGGAAGGAATGAGAGAGACACCATAGAATAAAAGGTATTTGAGGAGGGGGGAGGAGATTTGAGGTAATTATGCCAGCCATAAATGGGGGAAGGTGGGGACAGCAGAGCAGGGTATAGGAAACAGTTAAAAATTGAAAACAAAAAGTCAGAATATTTCTATCTGCCAAGATATAATAACATGCATACAGTAGTGATATTAATAAGCATATTGGCTCCAGGGATGGCACAGTTTCCATAGTCTTCTCCATACCTGCTGAGGTGTTCTGAATGCAGTTCTGAGTGTGTCACAGATGAAGTAGGCCTTAAAACCAGAGTAAATTTGCACTGAAAGAAAGACAGAGAGAGAATGGATTGGGGTCAGACAGTACAGGAAGATAGGAGAATTAGGAAGGAATGAGAGAGACACCATAGAATAAAAGGTATTTGAGGAGGGGGGAGGAGATTTGAGGTAATTATGCCAGCCATAAATGGGGGAAGGTGGGGACAGCAGAGCAGGGTATAGGAAACAGTTAAAAATTGAAAACAAAAAGTCAGAATATTTCTATCTGCCAAGATATAATAACATGCATACAGTAGTGATATTAATAAGCATATTGGCTCCAGGGATGGCACAGTTTCCATAGTCTTCTCCATACCTGCTGAGGTGTTCTGAATGCAGTTCTGAGTGTGTCACAGATGAAGTAGGCCTTAAAACCAGAGTAAATTTGCACTGAAAGAAAGACAGAGAGAGAATGGATTGGGGTCAGACAGTACAGGAAGATAGGAGAATTAGGAAGGAATGAGAGAGACACCATAGAATAAAAGGTATTTGAGGAGGGGGGAGGAGATTTGAGGTAATTATGCCAGCCATAAATGGGGGAAGGTGGGGACAGCAGAGCAGGGTATAGGAAACAGTTAAAAATTGAAAACAAAAAGTCAGAATATTTCTATCTGCCAAGATATAATAACATGCATACAGTAGTGATATTAATAAGCATATTGGCTCCAGGGATGGCACAGTTTCCATAGTCTTCTCCATACCTGCTGAGGTGTTCTGAATGCAGTTCTGAGTGTGTCACAGATGAAGTAGGCCTTAAAACCAGAGTAAATTTGCACTGAAAGAAAGACAGAGAGAGAATGGATTGGGGTCAGACAGTACAGGAAGATAGGAGAATTAGGAAGGAATGAGAGAGACACCATAGAATAAAAGGTATTTGAGGAGGGGGGAGGAGATTTGAGGTAATTATGCCAGCCATAAATGGGGGAAGGTGGGGACAGCAGAGCAGGGTATAGGAAACAGTTAAAAATTGAAAACAAAAAGTCAGAATATTTCTATCTGCCAAGATATAATAACATGCATACAGTAGTGATATTAATAAGCATATTGGCTCCAGGGATGGCACAGTTTCCATAGTCTTCTCCATACCTGCTGAGGTGTTCTGAATGCAGTTCTGAGTGTGTCACAGATGAAGTAGGCCTTAAAACCAGAGTAAATTTGCACTGAAAGAAAGACAGAGAGAGAATGGATTGGGGTCAGACAGTACAGGAAGATAGGAGAATTAGGAAGGAATGAGAGAGACACCATAGAATAAAAGGTATTTGAGGAGGGGGGAGGAGATTTGAGGTAATTATGCCAGCCATAAATGGGGGAAGGTGGGGACAGCAGAGCAGGGTATAGGAAACAGTTAAAAATTGAAAACAAAAAGTCAGAATATTTCTATCTGCCAAGATATAATAACATGCATACAGTAGTGATATTAATAAGCATATTGGCTCCAGGGATGGCACAGTTTCCATAGTCTTCTCCATACCTGCTGAGGTGTTCTGAATGCAGTTCTGAGTGTGTCACAGATGAAGTAGGCCTTAAAACCAGAGTAAATTTGCACTGCTGAGGTGTTCTGAATGCAGTTCTGAGTGTGTCACAGATGAAGTAGGCCTTAAAACCAGAGTAAATTTGCACTGAAAGAAAGACAGAGAGAGAATGGATTGGGGTCAGACAGTACAGGAAGATAGGAGAATTAGGAAGGAATGAGAGAGACACCATAGAATAAAAGGTATTTGAGGAGGGGGAGGAGATTTGAGGTAATTATGCCAGCCATAAATGGGGGAAGGTGGGGACAGCAGAGCAGGGTATAGGAAACAGTTAAAAATTGAAAACAAAAAGTCAGAATATTTCTATCTGCCAAGATATAATAACATGCATACAGTAGTGATATTAATAAGCATATTGGCTCCAGGGATGGCACAGTTTCCATAGTCTTCTCCATACCTGCTGAGGTGTTCTGAATGCAGTTCTGAGTGTGTCACAGATGAAGTAGGCCTTAAAACCAGAGTAAATTTGCACTGAAAGAAAGACAGAGAGAGAATGGATTGGGGTCAGACAGTACAGGAAGATAGGAGAATTAGGAAGGAATGAGAGAGACACCATAGAATAAAAGGTATTTGAGGAGGGGGGAGGAGATTTGAGGTAATTATGCCAGCCATAAATGGGGGAAGGTGGGGACAGCAGAGCAGGGTATAGGAAACAGTTAAAAATTGAAAACAAAAAGTCAGAATATTTCTATCTGCCAAGATATAATAACATGCATACAGTAGTGATATTAATAAGCATATTGGCTCCAGGGATGGCACAGTTTCCATAGTCTTCTCCATACCTGCTGAGGTGTTCTGAATGCAGTTCTGAGTGTGTCACAGATGAAGTAGGCCTTAAAACCAGAGTAAATTTGCACTGAAAGAAAGACAGAGAGAGAATGGATTGGGGTCAGACAGTACAGGAAGATAGGAGAATTAGGAAGGAATGAGAGAGACACCATAGAATAAAAGGTATTTGAGGAGGGGGGAGGAGATTTGAGGTAATTATGCCAGCCATAAATGGGGGAAGGTGGGGACAGCAGAGCAGGGTATAGGAAACAGTTAAAAATTGAAAACAAAAAGTCAGAATATTTCTATCTGCCAAGATATAATAACATGCATACAGTAGTGATATTAATAAGCATATTGGCTCCAGGGATGGCACAGTTTCCATAGTCTTCTCCATACCTGCTGAGGTGTTCTGAATGCAGTTCTGAGTGTGTCACAGATGAAGTAGGCCTTAAAACCAGAGTAAATTTGCACTGCTGAGGTGTTCTGAATGCAGTTCTGAGTGTGTCACAGATGAAGTAGGCCTTAAAACCAGAGTAAATTTGCACTGAAAGAAAGACAGAGAGAGAATGGATTGGGGTCAGACAGTACAGGAAGATAGGAGAATTAGGAAGGAATGAGAGAGACACCATAGAATAAAAGGTATTTGAGGAGGGGGGAGGAGATTTGAGGTAATTATGCCAGCCATAAATGGGGGAAGGTGGGGACAGCAGAGCAGGGTATAGGAAACAGTTAAAAATTGAAAACAAAAAGTCAGAATATTTCTATCTGCCAAGATATAATAACATGCATACAGTAGTGATATTAATAAGCATATTGGCTCCAGGGATGGCACAGTTTCCATAGTCTTCTCCATACCTGCTGAGGTGTTCTGAATGCAGTTCTGAGTGTGTCACAGATGAAGTAGGCCTTAAAACCAGAGTAAATTTGCACTGCTGAGGTGTTCTGAATGCAGTTCTGAGTGTGTCACAGATGAAGTAGGCCTTAAAACCAGAGTAAATTTGCACTGAAAGAAAGACAGAGAGAGAATGGATTGGGGTCAGACAGTACAGGAAGATAGGAGAGTTAGGAAGGAATGAGAGAGACACCATAGAATAAAAGGTATTTGAGGAGGGGGGAGGAGATTTGAGGTAATTATGCCAGCCATAACTGGGGGAAGGTGGGGACAGCAGAGCAGGGTATAGGAAACAGTTAAAAATTGAAAACAAAAAGTCAGAATATTTCTATCTGCCAAGATATAATAACATGCATACAGTAGTGATATTAATAAGCATATTGGCTCCAGGGATGGCACAGTTTCCATAGTCTTCTCCATACCTGCTGAGGTGTTCTGAATGCAGTTCTGAGTGTGTCACAGATGAAGTAGGCCTTAAAACCAGAGTAAATTTGCACTGCTGAGGTGTTCTGAATGCAGTTCTGAGTGTGTCACAGATGAAGTAGGCCTTAAAACCAGAGTAAATTTGCACTGAAAGAAAGACAGAGAGAGAATGGATTGGGGTCAGACAGTACAGGAAGATAGGAGAGTTAGGAAGGAATGAGAGAGACACCATAGAATAAAAGGTATTTGAGGAGGGGGGAGGAGATTTGAGGTAATTATGCCAGCCATAAATGGGGGAAGGTGGGGACAGCAGAGCAGGGTATAGGAAACAGTTAAAAATTGAAAACAAAAAGTCAGAATATTTCTATCTGCCAAGATATAATAACATGCATACAGTAGTGATATTAATAAGCATATTGGCTCCAGGGATGGCACAGTTTCCATAGTCTTCTCCATACCTGCTGAGGTGTTCTGAATGCAGTTCTGAGTGTGTCACAGATGAAGTAGGCCTTAAAACCAGAGTAAATTTGCACTGCTGAGGTGTTCTGAATGCAGTTCTGAGTGTGTCACAGATGAAGTAGGCCTTAAAACCAGAGTAAATTTGCACTGAAAGAAAGACAGAGAGAGAATGGATTGGGGTCAGACAGTACAGGAAGATAGGAGAGTTAGGAAGGAATGAGAGAGACACCATAGAATAAAAGGTATTTGAGGAGGGGGGAGGAGATTTGAGGTAATTATGCCAGCCATAAATGGGGGAAGGTGGGGACAGCAGAGCAGGGTATAGGAAACAGTTAAAAATTGAAAACAAAAAGTCAGAATATTTCTATCTGCCAAGATATAATAACATGCATACAGTAGTGATATTAATAAGCATATTGGCTCCAGGGATGGCACAGTTTCCATAGTCTTCTCCATACCTGCTGAGGTGTTCTGAATGCAGTTCTGAGTGTGTCACAGATGAAGTAGGCCTTAAAACCAGAGTAAATTTGCACTGAAAGAAAGACAGAGAGAGAATGGATTGGGGTCAGACAGTACAGGAAGATAGGAGAGTTAGGAAGGAATGAGAGAGACACCATAGAATAAAAGGTATTTGAGGAGGGGGGAGGAGATTTGAGGTAATTATGCCAGCCATAAATGGGGGAAGGTGGGGACAGCAGAGCAGGGTATAGGAAACAGTTAAAAATTGAAAACAAAAAGTCAGAATATTTCTATCTGCCAAGATATAATAACATGCATACAGTAGTGATATTAATAAGCATATTGGCTCCAGGGATGGCACAGTTTCCATAGTCTTCTCCATACCTGCTGAGGTGTTCTGAATGCAGTTCTGAGTGTGTCACAGATGAAGTAGGCCTTAAAACCAGAGTAAATTTGCACTGAAAGAAAGACAGAGAGAGAATGGATTGGGGTCAGACAGTACAGGAAGATAGGAGAGTTAGGAAGGAATGAGAGAGACACCATAGAATAAAAGGTATTTGAGGAGGGGGGAGGAGATTTGAGGTAATTATGCCAGCCATAAATGGGGGAAGGTGGGGACAGCAGAGCAGGGTATAGGAAACAGTTAAAAATTGAAAACAAAAAGTCAGAATATTTCTATCTGCCAAGATATAATAACATGCATACAGTAGTGATATTAATAAGCATATTGGCTCCAGGGATGGCACAGTTTCCATAGTCTTCTCCATACCTGCTGAGGTGTTCTGAATGCAGTTCTGAGTGTGTCACAGATGAAGTAGGCCTTAAAACCAGAGTAAATTTGCACTGAAAGAAAGACAGAGAGAGAATGGATTGGGGTCAGACAGTACAGGAAGATAGGAGAGTTAGGAAGGAATGAGAGAGACACCATAGAATAAAAGGTATTTGAGGAGGGGGGAGGAGATTTGAGGTAATTATGCCAGCCATAAATGGGGGAAGGTGGGGACAGCAGAGCAGGGTATAGGAAACAGTTAAAAATTGAAAACAAAAAGTCAGAATATTTCTATCTGCCAAGATATAATAACATGCATACAGTAGTGATATTAATAAGCATATTGGCTCCAGGGATGGCACAGTTTCCATAGTCTTCTCCATACCTGCTGAGGTGTTCTGAATGCAGTTCTGAGTGTGTCACAGATGAAGTAGGCCTTAAAACCAGAGTAAATTTGCACTGAAAGAAAGACAGAGAGAGAATGGATTGGGGTCAGACAGTACAGGAAGATAGGAGAGTTAGGAAGGAATGAGAGAGACACCATAGAATAAAAGGTATTTGAGGAGGGGGGAGGAGATTTGAGGTAATTATGCCAGCCATAAATGGGGGAAGGTGGGGACAGCAGAGCAGGGTATAGGAAACAGTTAAAAATTGAAAACAAAAAGTCAGAATATTTCTATCTGCCAAGATATAATAACATGCATACAGTAGTGATATTAATAAGCATATTGGCTCCAGGGATGGCACAGTTTCCATAGTCTTCTCCATACCTGCTGAGGTGTTCTGAATGCAGTTCTGAGTGTGTCACAGATGAAGTAGGCCTTAAAACCAGAGTAAATTTGCACTGCTGAGGTGTTCTGAATGCAGTTCTGAGTGTGTCACAGATGAAGTAGGCCTTAAAACCAGAGTAAATTTGCACTGCTGAGGTGTTCTGAATGCAGTTCTGAGTGTGTCACAGATGAAGTAGGCCTTAAAACCAGAGTAAATTTGCACTGCTGAGGTGTTCTGAATGCAGTTCTGAGTGTGTCACAGATGAAGTAGGCCTTAAAACCAGAGTAAATTTGCACTGAAAGAAAGACAGAGAGAGAATGGATTGGGGTCAGACAGTACAGGAAGATAGGAGAGTTAGGAAGGAATGAGAGAGACACCATAGAATAAAAGGTATTTGAGGAGGGGGGAGGAGATTTGAGGTAATTATGCCAGCCATAAATGGGGGAAGGTGGGGTCAGCAGAGCAGGGTATAGGAAACAGTTAAAAATTGAAAACAAAAAGTCAGAATATTTCTATCTGCCAAGATATAATAACATGCATACAGTAGTGATATTAATAAGCATATTGGCTCCAGGGATGGCACAGTTTCCATAGTCTTCTCCATACCTGCTGAGGTGTTCTGAATGCAGTTCTGAGTGTGTCACAGATGAAGTAGGCCTTAAAACCAGAGTAAATTTGCACTGAAAGAAAGACAGAGAGAGAATGGATTGGGGTCAGACAGTACAGGAAGATAGGAGAGTTAGGAAGGAATGAGAGAGACACCATAGAATAAAAGGTATTTGAGGAGGGGGGAGGAGATTTGAGGTAATTATGCCAGCCATAAATGGGGGAAGGTGGGGACAGCAGAGCAGGGTATAGGAAACAGTTAAAAATTGAAAACAAAAAGTCAGAATATTTCTATCTGCCAAGATATAATAACATGCATACAGTAGTGATATTAATAAGCATATTGGCTCCAGGGATGGCACAGTTTCCATAGTCTTCTCCATACCTGCTGAGGTGTTCTGAATGCAGTTCTGAGTGTGTCACAGATGAAGTAGGCCTTAAAACCAGAGTAAATTTGCACTGAAAGAAAGAGAGAGAGAGAATGGATTGGGGTCAGACAGTACAGGAAGATAGGAGAGTTAGGAAGGAATGAGAGAGACACCATAGAATAAAAGGTATTTGAGGAGGGGGGAGGAGATTTGAGGTAATTATGCCAGCCATAAATGGGGGAAGGTGGGGACAGCAGAGCAGGGTATAGGAAACAGTTAAAAATTGAAAACAAAAAGTCAGAATATTTCTATCTGCCAAGATATAATAACATGCATACAGTAGTGATATTAATAAGCATATTGGCTCCAGGGATGGCACAGTTTCCATAGTCTTCTCCATACCTGCTGAGGTGTTCTGAATGCAGTTCTGAGTGTGTCACAGATGAAGTAGGCCTTAAAACCAGAGTAAATTTGCACTGAAAGAAAGACAGAGAGAGAATGGATTGGGGTCAGACAGTACAGGAAGATAGGAGAGTTAGGAAGGAATGAGAGAGACACCATAGAATAAAAGGTATTTGAGGAGGGGGGAGGAGATTTGAGGTAATTATGCCAGCCATAAATGGGGGAAGGTGGGGACAGCAGAGCAGGGTATAGGAAACAGTTAAAAATTGAAAACAAAAAGTCAGAATATTTCTATCTGCCAAGATATAATAACATGCATACAGTAGTGATATTAATAAGCATATTGGCTCCAGGGATGGCACAGTTTCCATAGTCTTCTCCATACCTGCTGAGGTGTTCTGAATGCAGTTCTGAGTGTGTCACAGATGAAGTAGGCCTTAAAACCAGAGTAAATTTGCACTGAAAGAAAGACAGAGAGAGAATGGATTGGGGTCAGACAGTACAGGAAGATAGGAGAGTTAGGAAGGAATGAGAGAGACACCATAGAATAAAAGGTATTTGAGGAGGGGGGAGGAGATTTGAGGTAATTATGCCAGCCATAAATGGGGGAAGGTGGGGACAGCAGAGCAGGGTATAGGAAACAGTTAAAAATTGAAAACAAAAAGTCAGAATATTTATATCTGCCAAGATATAATAACATGCATACAGTAGTGATATTAATAAGCATATTGGCTCCAGGGATGGCACAGTTTCCATAGTCTTCTCCATACCTGCTGAGGTGTTCTGAATGCAGTTCTGAGTGTGTCACAGATGAAGTAGGCCTTAAAACCAGAGTAAATTTGCACTGAAAGAAAGAAAGAGAGAGAGAGAGAGAATGGATTGGGGTCAGACAGTACAGGAAGATAGGAGAGTTAGGAAGGAATGAGAGAGACACCATAGAATAAAAGGTATTTGAGGAGGGGGGAGGAGATTTGAGGTAATTATGCCAGCCATAAATGGGGGAAGGTGGGGACAGCAGAGCAGGGTATAGGAAACAGTTAAAAATTGAAAACAAAAAGTCAGAATATTTCTATCTGCCAAGATATAATAACATGCATACAGTAGTGATATTAATAAGCATATTGGCTCCAGGGATGGCACAGTTTCCATAGTCTTCTCCATACCTGCTGAGGTGTTCTGAATGCAGTTCTGAGTGTGTCACAGATGAAGTAGGCCTTAAAACCAGAGTAAATTTGCACTGAAAGAAAGAGAGAGAGAGAATGGATTGGGGTCAGACAGTACAGGAAGATAGGAGAGTTAGGAAGGAATGAGAGAGACACCATAGAATAAAAGGTATTTGAGGAGGGGGGAGGAGATTTGAGGTAATTATGCCAGCCATAAATGGGGGAAGGTGGGGACAGCAGAGCAGGGTATAGGAAACAGTTAAAAATTGAAAACAAAAAGTCAGAATATTTCTATCTGCCAAGATATAATAACATGCATACAGTAGTGATATTAATAAGCATATTGGCTCCAGGGATGGCACAGTTTCCATAGTCTTCTCCATACCTGCTGAGGTGTTCTGAATGCAGTTCTGAGTGTGTCACAGATGAAGTAGGCCTTAAAACCAGAGTAAATTTGCACTGCTGAGGTGTTCTGAATGCAGTTCTGAGTGTGTCACAGATGAAGTAGGCCTTAAAACCAGAGTAAATTTGCACTGCTGAGGTGTTCTGAATGCAGTTCTGAGTGTGTCACAGATGAAGTAGGCCTTAAAACCAGAGTAAATTTGCACTGCTGAGGTGTTCTGAATGCAGTTCTGAGTGTGTCACAGATGAAGTAGGCCTTAAAACCAGAGTAAATTTGCACTGAAAGAAAGAGAGAGAGAGAATGGATTGGGGTCAGACAGTACAGGAAGATAGGAGAGTTAGGAAGGAAGCTATCTATCTATCTATCTATCTATCTATCTATCTATCTATCTATCTATCTATCCATGCACACACACACATACAGTATGGGACTATTGGCCCAGTCCCACCTCTCCACTGATGTAGCACACTCTCATTACACTCCCTCCTATTACTGTGTCACCCAGTTTCTTTCTGTTCTATTTGGTAACAGTGAGCCGGAAGGAGGCAGCCAGCGGTGTGAAGCTTACGGCTCTGCAGAACAGATACTGGCTCTTTGGGCACATAAGAAGGGGGATGAGGGAAGAGGATGGGTGATGAGTAGGAAGAGATTAAATGACATGGAGGGTAGGATGGGGAAGACATTAGAGGGGGAGTAAGGCAGAGGGCAAGCAACTGGATGGGATGTAGACAACATTGTTGGCAATGGAGATTATCCTTGTTTTATTCTGGTCCCGAAGACTCTCTAAGCATTATAAAAAGAAAAGTAGTAGTGTACATACCCATCTCATTAAATTGCCAACATTGCATCTTGCATAATCAGATCCCCATTTTATCAATGAAATACTTTCATATGCACCCTAAGCACATCTCGAAAGTTTACACACACTGCATACTCACCTCACCCAGATTATGGGATATCATGTTTAGGAGAAGGAAGAAGTTAATCAGAATCAATTATATAGGTCAGATAGTAAGTACAGCTTAGTAATAATACACATAAACAGATTGAATGTCACCAAGCATACCTATTATGTAATTATTATGGATCAGCAAAGAATAAAGACTCTTAAAGGGACATAAAAGGACTTGAGGAGTCTACATATCAATAGAAAAATATTTAATTATTAAATTAATGCTTTATTTAGAATTTTATGACATACAACATACATATGTAATCTTACTTAAACATCAGTAGTAATAAGGTAAATTGTTTAATTATTTAAAAATTATTTCATTGGTGCTTTATATTTCATTTTATGGTCTTGTGATGCATCCAGAAGATTGTTATTACTTAAAAATGCAACTGCTTTCTCTTCTATGCAAATTATATTTTTATCGACTGATATTTAGACTGATATTATCGACCC
Source organism: Discoglossus pictus (assembly GCA_027410445.1). Classification (NCBI taxonomy): domain Eukaryota; kingdom Metazoa; phylum Chordata; class Amphibia; order Anura; family Alytidae; genus Discoglossus; species Discoglossus pictus. The sequence goes on along the minus strand of CM050166.1, from coordinate 240,255,099 downwards.
GTTATGCTGATATTATCTACTTGAATTTTCTTTCCTGTACTTGTGTGAGTCAGAATGCTACAGGACTTTGCGTGTACCTGTCTGGCCCCAGACAAAAAGTCCAGAACGCCAGGAATTAAAAAAAAAGTTGAGTATGTTGTGCTTTCAGGAAATGGTAGACCGCAGGTAGACCACCGTTTATGGGTAGACTGCATGCTAAAGAAGCACTGGAATTTCCTAGTCTGAAAGAAAGAAAAGATTTATTTTATCCCATTTGTTACAAGATGTATACATTATGATATTTCTCATAATATAGATAATAAGCAATACAGTAGACTTTCAGTTAACCGGCACCCGAAGGGATTGGTAGGTGCCAGATAAATGTAGTTTCTGGTTGCTTGAGAGTTACTATTAAAATAAACCTAGATTAGCTGCACATAGGATGCTCTGCTAAGTATATTTGTCACTGAGGGCTGTTCTAGCAACAGCAGCTTTCACTCCTCACACACAGGTACGTTCGGCTGGAGGGTGTGGTGCTGAACCCGGGGAATGAACGCTAACACTGCACTGGCTCAGTCACTCATGCCTGTCGGTTTCCAGGACACAGAGACGTACACTGAATGAAATATAGGTGTCTGTAAGCATTCTGTGGCATGAAATCTGGCTCCTGGGATTTGTTGAGCCCTGTACATTTTCATTTTTTTAAAGTAAAGTATTCAATTTTTTTCTGGTTGCTTGAGAGTTCTGGTTGCTTGAGTTCCGGTTAACTGAGAGTCTACTGTATTTTTTATTTAGTTTTTGAGAAAGTACCGTATATACTCAAGTTTTTCAGCCCTTTTTTTAAGGCTAAAAAGGCCCCCCTCGGCTTATACTCGAGTCACCCTGTGTCTCTTTGCCCCCCGTGTCTCTCCACCCCCATGTCTCTTCCCCCCTCTCCCTCTCCTGTGTCTCCCCCCTCCCTTGTGTCTCTTTCCCTCCCCCTCCCTTATCATCATCCTCCCTCCTCATCCTCAATCCCCCTCCTCATCCTCAACCACCCTCCTCAACCCCCCTCCTCATCCTGAGGAGGGTGGTTGAGGAGGGGGATTGGGGTTGAGGGGGGGTTGAGGATGAGGAGGGGGGGTTGAGGAGGGGGGTTGAGGATGAGGAGGGAGGATGAGGAGGGGGGTTGAGGAGGGGGATTGAGGATGAGGAGGGGGATTGAGGATTATGAGGGGGGTTGAGGATGAGGAGAGTGTTGAGGAGGGGGGTTGAGGAGGGAGGATGAGGAGGGAGGATGGGGAGAGAGGATGAGGTGGGGGGTTGAGGAGGGGGAGTTGAGGAGTGGGGGTTGAGGAGGGAGGAGGAGGGGGGTAGAGAAGAGAGGATGAGGAGGGAGGATGAGGAGAGGGGTTGAGGAGAGAGGGTGAGGAGGGATGATGAGGAGGGGAGTTGAGGATGAGAAGGGAGGATGAGCAGGGCTGTTGAGGAGGGTGATAAGGGAGGGGGAGGGAAAGAGACAAGAGGGAGAGGGGGAAAGAGACACAGAGAAGGGAGAGGGTGGAAGAGTCACAACAAGGTGATGGAGGGGGAAGGGACAAAGGGGAGGGAGAGGAGGGGAAGAGACACAGTGGAAGGAGAGGAGGGGAAGAGACACAGGGGAGGAAGAGGGGGGGGAGAGACACAGGGGAGGGAGAGGGGGAAGAGAAACAGGGAAGAGAGAGGGGGGATTCAAGAAAGTTGCACAGAGGGCACACAAGAGAGGGACACAGAGGGCACAAGAGAGACACAGGGGGCAGCACATTTCCCACCCCCGGCTTATACTCGAGTCACTAAGTTTTCCCAGTATTTTGTGGTAAAATAGGTGCCTTGGCTTATACTTGGGTCAGCTTCTACTCAAGTATATATGGTAATATGTTTTAGAGAACATGCACTTTCAAGGTTTTCACGTAACTTTCATACCCTCAAAGGTTTATTTTTAAGTGACACATGCATGGCCGGATTTCCCATTCGGCCAACTAGGCAGCCGCCCAGGGGCACTTCCCTGTAAATGGAGGCACTTCTTAAAAAAAATGGCTACTAGTGGGTAATCGCCTAGAAAAAGACAGTTACAACAGGCAAGGTAACTTACACATACAGAAAAGGCAAAAATGGGCCTGTGGAGGGACTTCTCCACTTCACTGCCTAAGGGCTCCAAAAAGCTAGATACGGCCCTGGATACATGAAGAAACTCATGCACAATGGAAACCTAGTACATAAGTTACAAAAACTATAATCATTGTTCATATCAGTTTTTAATACTGAATTTACCATTCTGTATTTCTCTATATACGGTATAGTCACAAAAGCAAAGTAAAATTAATATTGATACATGTTAAAATTATACCTGTTTTTTTCTGACTTCTACATAATGCAAATGTTATTTGTAACCTGTTAGCAATGTATTATAATGCAAAAAAATAAAAAAAATAAACATAAAAATAGCTTAATATCATTCATGGAATATCATAAAAAGAAAACTGCCATGAAGATACTGTTCAAGAAAATATTTTCTCAATCTGTGGGGAGCTGTTTATGGCAAGCTTGCAACACTAAATCCTGTGTTTAGCCTGCAGTATATACAAAAGGGAACAGAGTTAAAACATTTATTCAAGTCTGTTTTACACAAAGGAAGACAAACATATGGAGCTAGTTATCACAAGGGGCCAGGTCTGGAAAGAACACAAGTGAATTTGGGTAATTTCACTAGTAGAATTTAATTTGCTTCAATTGTAGCAATTGTTAACAATTTTAGTTCGTTTTTTTTAAATTAATTTATGTTTTGTATGTATGAAGTGCGATGATTCATCTAAATTGTTTCAAATATATAATAACTACACAAGAAAGAAACTTTGATATGTATTTAAAAGACTGTTACTTTATGAACTGAGTGTTTATCAAACATTATTCCTACCAGTAAAATGTTTATGATAGCTGTCACGACCGCCAGATTTGGGGGACTACGCTCACCCCAAATCTCTCTCTCTCTACGGTCGCAACTTTTTGTTCAGATCTTGACACCAGCAGACACTTCAGATGACAGCATCATTACTGCAGAGACCGGCACCATCAGACCCCTTTTCTTAGGATCTAAGAATCACACACCATGTACCTTTGATTAGTACAAGCAGACTCTGACACAACCTCTCGTTAGTGTGTCCAAAGTCCGACTGGCCACTTCTTTATTCATACAGAGATATATAAAAACACAGAAAAATTACACAAAACACCAAAGACCTTCTCTCAGTTCTAGCCCATCCTGCTAGGCAAATAGCTTGCTACCCCCCTCACCCACATGGCTTTCTTCTCATTACACATTGTCTCTCCTCTTACAGAGCCATAAAACTAGCTTCCCCCTTCATGAATAAAGCCAGAGCCTTCACACGTGGCCGATCGCAGGGCCATACAAATTCTTTAAAATTCTTTAACCATTTGTATACCCCAGTTATGACTGTTAAGCAAGTACTTTCTAACCACACATATAATAAGTGATGAACCCCAAACAGTCCAGTGGGCCCTTCTGTTCATGACAATAGTTTTTTTATATATACCAACTGAGCCCTTAAAACACATTTATTTACCAATTGGCTCTTTGGAGGACCGGTGAAGCCATTAAAATCGCTCAACATTATGTAGAGTACAAAAAGTATAAAAACATTTGCAATTCAGTTTCAGCCACATGTTACTTTTTACAAAGAGAAAAGTTTGGAGAGAAGGAAACTGAATCGCTAGTATTTTTGAGATTGCTATATGTTATTTCCCTCCCATACGTATACTATTTAATTACTTGTTTGTTTTTTGCATTTGTTTGTAATATAGATTAGCCATCATATTATGTGAATTCCTCTTTTTGTAATTAATGAATACTTGTGTCCGATTACTTTTTTTAAAAATGTGAATATTTTGTGCTCTTTTATATTTAACAACTCTATGATTATCAGTGTATCCTGTAATAACAGGACTATCAGTATATTCTGATATATGAGAGTTGTTTAGTAATGGCCTATAGTATTTGTCAATTGATGCTAATAAAATAGCCTTGTTTTATGTATATAGACCATATTACTCTCATGTGAAACATTTTTTCATTCTGATACTCTTATATTTTAGAGAGTTTGCAAAGCACTTTTTAATCACTTATCAGCTTTGTTTCGGATCATGTCTAAAAGAACCTGAAGTAGTAAAATGAAATTTTGGTTGCATCAAGGAAAATGTAATGCCATTTTTCTTTATTTTTCTGGTTATACAAAACCTGCACAGTTCAGGAAGGTCGATAAACTGTTAAATGAGTGATACAAAAACTCTTAAAAAAACTGTCAAATATGCACCAATTTTAAAAATCTAAAAAGTTTTTATTATCTTGATTTACAGTGCTTTGATGATGTAGTACAGTATTTATAAATTCCATGTCTGTTTAATAGGCAGAGCCAATTGATTTCATATTCTATCATTGCTACATACAGAAGATCAGGTGCTCTTCATCTAGAGATGAGAGCATGAATCTCTTAATAAATGAATACATTAAATAAATGATAATCTGTGTATTCTAAGATCTAAAAGATAGACATCAATACTCCAAAATCTGAAGATGTGATAAAATCTGAAGTGCTACCACTCCCCTGACCTATATAACACATGAAAAATAAAAGAATAAAATAAAAATACAAAATGAATATCAGGTGTAAAATCTCAATATAAGCAAATATAAAATATAGGACAATAAACACAAGATATTTATCCACTGTAGTCAGAGGATGATACACACACTGTAAAGGACCTCAAATATGTTACTACACTCGGAAATTGCCTGTAAAAAATTACGGGAATAAAATCTTAAGGCTGGCAATGCTGTTTGCCACCTTGTGTTTCCTTTTCCCCCTCCTCTCCCTCCGTTGTGTCTCATTTTCCTCCTCCTCCCACCTCCTCTTCCTCACTTGTGTTTTTTTCCACCCCTCTCCCACTCCTGTACCTTCTTTCTTCCCTCTCCCTTTCCCTCCCCTTTGTCACCTTTCTCCCCATCTCCCTACTCTGTCTCCTTTCCCCCCTCAATCCCTCTCCTGTTCCTCCTTTCCATCCTCTCTCCCTCTCCTGTTCCTCCTTTCCCACCTCTCCATTCCCCCTGTGTCTCCTTTCCCCTCTCCCTTTCCCCCCCTGCGTCTCCTTTAACCCTTTCCCTCCCCATGTCTTCTTCCCCCTTCCCTCCCTTGTGTCTCCATTCCCCCTCCTCTCTCTCCCTTGTCTCTCCCTTCCCCTCTCCTCTCCCTCCCTTGTCTCCATTTCCCCTCCTCTCCCTTCTCTGTGTCTCTTACCTGGATGCAACCCTGCCAGCAGCGCCGCACTCACTGTCTTCTCCTCCTCTGCGGCTCTTGTCCTTCAGCCGGAACTACTTTCTGGAGGAAGTCGCGCAATGCCCGGCTTGATCCAGAAAATAGTTCCGGCTGAAGGACAGGAGCCTCAGAGGAGGAGAAGACGGCGACTAAGGGCTGCAAGCTACTGGCAGGGTTTGGAACCAGGTGCAAGCTACTGGCAGGGTTTCCAGGTAAGCTGGGGCACTGGGGGAGGTAGTGGGGGAGATGAGAGTGAGGCAGAGGGGGAGATGAGAGAGAGGCAGAGGGGGAGATGAGAGAAAGGCCGAGGGGGATGAGAGAGGCCTAAGTCCTGCGGGCCTCGCAGTTGCGTCCCGTAATGGTGGCAGAGGAGGAGATGAGAGAGGCAGAGGGGGGTGAGAGAGGCCAGCGCCGCTGGTGATGAGCGCCTTATGCACTCATTCTTGCCAAAGTCCAGCGGGCTAGCGGTCGATGGCTCGCCTCGCTTTCCGAGGCTTGCAAAGTATGACCGACATCGGAAGCATTCCAAAGAGCCCAGCAGGTCCACAGCTATTATAGTGACTAGCGACTTGCCTGCCAAAAATGATGGGGCAATAAAATTGTAAGGCATGTAATGGCGCTTGCTAGAGACAGTAGGGGCCTCATTCTATTATCGGCCGTAAAACGGCCGCAAGGCTGCGATTCCTTGCGGGGGTTCTGTTACCTCGCAATTCTATTAATCAGCCCCGCAAGGATCTCCTCTTACGGCCGGCCGTAAGCTCAGAAATCTTTAAAGTCAAAAATAAATTCAAGACAGCACTGTAAAGCTCTGTAAATGCTAGGGATCATATTGGGGGACATGAGGATTAATAGTAACCCACTCTCAAGCTTGCACATCAGCCCAAATCCGAGTTTACATTAACTGTTTATTTTCCGGCCGCAGCGTGGCCGGGTCTGAGGTGCTCCAAGCACTCTGGACTTTTTACATGGATATTTGACATAAATTTAAGGATTTGAGTATAGGGGAATGTTGTGCTATTTTTGCTAACACCTACAATCACTTTATAGTCTCCTCAGAGTGCAGGATGCCTTTATTTCTGCTTTATAATGTGCTTAATTGGTGCTAGCGGGACCTTTTTCCTGCAAGTAAGCTGCGGCTCGCTTTTAGCCTTGCAGAGAGGGTTCCCGGAGCAATAGAATAGCAACCGGGCTTTTCTTGCGGCCGAAACTCTTGCGGACGTTTTAGATCAAAGGCTTTCCTCCGGCGCGTGCGGCCGCATGGGATAGCAAGGCGCCGGCCGCAAGCCTGCCGGAATCCCCGGCCGGAGGGGAATAGAATAGCCGAATAGCTTGCGGCCGGTCCTTGCGGCCCCGCATCTCCTACGGCCGATAATAGAATGAGGCCCTAGGTGTTTAGGTCGTCTGAGATCCTTCGGCGATCATTGCGAGCCTCTCGGTTGGTGTATTTTTTGTTATGTGAGGCACTTTTGCTCTCATTGTAAGGTCCGCGCTGATCTCCTTTTTGCGCTTATTGCAAGGCTCTCCCCTGGTGTAGTTTGTGTCCTATGAGCACCTTGTGAGGCACGCGGTGAAGGCCTTTGTCGTTTATTGCTATACTGTGGTGTTTTTCTTTTGTTTTTAAATGTAGTTTTTCATGCTTATTAATTAATTAATGAAATCATAAATTAATATATTTTACATATTTGTAATTAATATATGCAGCAAGCAATGTGTTGAAGAGCTAACAATCTGTTTTGATGTTCCTGCAGCATACAATGTATATTTGCACTGTTGTTAAGATGAGGTGTAAGTGTCAGCAATGTGTGCAGTGTGTAGTGTAAATAGGCTGCGTGCTGGAGGGGAAGCCATTAGTGTAGCTGTGCACTTCCGCATTCTGTAAGTTAGTGTTGTAAAATGGCGCAAATGTGTATGTGGTACGCGGGTGTGGATGATTTAGCGTCCTTGCTAATAGTGTATCTTGTACCTCGTATGGCTTTTTGGAAAAATTGTATTTGCTTGGTGGTGTTTTGCGGCTTTAGGGATCGTATAGCCCATTATAGGCCATTTTTTCTGGCTCTACCCCCTTGCGGTGGGTAAGGTTTTTATAAAATTTTTGTGTGTATAGGGTCTAAGGCCCTCATTCAATTGCAATTTGACCAATTGAATAGGGCCCTAAATAAGCACATAACATATATTTTTTAAAGACATTTTTAGTTAGTAAGCATCTATCCAAAAGCAAGGATTTCCCTAACTAAACTTTAAAAAAAATATGCTATGTGCTTATTTAGAGCCCTATTCAATTGGCCAAATTTCAATTGAATGAGGGCCTAATTCAGCAATGTAGTAGACTCCAAAGGTAATATATACAATAAAAAAGTGCTGGTAAATACTTAGGGCCTCATTCAATTGAGATTTGGCCAATTGAATTGGGCTCTAAATAAGAACATAGCATATTTTTTTCAAAGACGTTTTTAGTGTGTGATAACCTTGATTTTGGATGGATGTTTACTAACTAAAAACTTCTTGAAAAAAAATTTGTTATGTGCTTATTTAGAGCCTTATTCAATTGGACAAATTGCAATTGAATGAGGGCCTTAGACCCTAAAAAGATCTCAAATAATAGCCAAAGATATATAGGCCCTCATTTAATTGCAATTTGGCCAATTGAATATGGGTCTAAATAAGCACATAACATATTTTTTGAAAGAAATTTGTAGTTAGTAAGCATCTATCCAAAGGCAAGGTTTTTACTAACTAAAAACTTATTTGAAAAAAATATGTTATGTGCTTATTTAGAGCCCTATTCAATTGGCCAAATCGCAATTGAATGAGGGCCCCAGAGTATAACTATAATAAATGCAGCTGCATGAATGTATGTATCCAGTTGGAACAATGGATAAATAGAGCATAGGTAGAGGAACCCTAAACAGGAATACACCCACATAACTCACAATAACGATGAGCAATAAAGCATACTACAGAATATATGAAAATATACCCAAACCTGTTACTTTAAAAACACAAGTAAAAACATGAAAATAAATGTGCTCAAAACCGAGCACTTTTGCCTGCCGGAAAATTGTTTCATCACCATAGCGACTTTCTCAAAGACAGTGGATTGGGTAAAGGAAAGTGGCTGTCCATGGGCCTCATTCAATTGCGATGTGGCCAATTGAATAGGGCCCTAAAGAAGCACATAGCATATTTTTATTAAAGAAGTTTTTAGTTAGTGAAAACCTTTCTTTTGGATAGATGCTTGTTAACTAAAAAGTTCTTTAAAAAATATATGTTATGTGCTTATTTAGGGCCCTATTCAAGTGGCCAAATTGCAATTGAATCAGGGTTCATGGGTTTAAATAGTCCGACAGGTAAGTAGGAGCAGTAGTATATATCATATAAAAGATGATGGTTACCAACAAGTGCATAAATGAAGGTAAGGAGTGAACTGGATAACAAGTGCAATAAGGAAGGGAGTATGATAAAAAAAATATTAATAATAGAAAATAAATGACATACTGTATACTAAAGAGAACAATGTGCCAAATGTAATACTTTTGTATGTAAGTGAGAGTAAATAAAAATGACTGGATAAATAATAAATAATGACTGTGAAAAAAAAAATATATATATAATAATAAATAGCATAATAAATTAAGGATATATGAAAGCTGCAAATAAGTTTAATAATACATGTATTGTATACATGTAAAATCCAGAAACATAGGATGCTGACTCTGCTTAACAAGCAGATTTGTGCCGAGAAGTGTAAAATAGAATATATAAATGATTTACTGTTAGTTTTTATTACATAGAGTAGGTTAGTTTGTATTTTTTGAGGTTAAAGGGATTTGCGGCAATCCTCAAATACCTCCACTTACTAATAGGTGTTTTCTTCTCTTAGAGAAGGTCTAGTTCTGTATGAGGGATTAGTTTAGTTATTCTCTTTCACTTATATAGGGAGCAAGTGGGGGCTCCACCACTGCCACTCATATTAGGGTTGATAGTATTTCTGCACAATTTTGCACTAAAAATGACTTTCAGTAATCGTGGGACATCCCGTATACAATAGTGTCGTGTACATAAAATAGTGACTTAATTATGCTCTTTTTTGAGAGGTGATACACTTTGGTAAACTCTGATAATGGGAGCAGCTATGTTAGTTTTAAATGACTGGTTTTAATAATTAATAAATTTTTATATATGGTGTAACAGTAAAGATCATTTTTGGATGAACAAGAATTGTGGTATTTATTATATACATACACTGGTGATACACAGAAAGGCCAACAGGTTCCATTGGAAGTCTGTTTCTTTTTCTGCTGATAAATTTAATCACTTCCTTATTGGTTGTTTGAGTACCCAATAATATTTATTGTGAGATAAGGGGAATACTCTTTGCCTTAAGGAGGATTACATACATATTTTGGAATTATATAATAAAACATGTAAAGGGGAATGAAGCAGTAAGCAAACAAAGACCAAATAATAAACGTACAACAAAGTCTATGTGTAAAGACTATTATAGAGTGTATGGGTGTGAGCTGGGAAAGGTGAATCTGAGAAATGATGGTAACAAAAATAAATAAATAAAATAAAATAAAATAAAAATGTGTTCATCTTTTTGATTAGGCTACAACCCCTTCTTGGCCCTTTCACCAACCTCACCTGCCCTGACACCGCCACCTCACCGTACAACACAACTCTTACTTTCACCTTTGAAACTCTTGCCCCCATAACCACATGCAGACACCCTCACTCACATGCACAACCATGGCACACTACACAAACATGGTACATTCCGAGGTGCTGCGGCACTGCTGAACGGCTACACAAGAAATTTCACACTTTAGCATGTTTCCTCCATTCTAAGATTATTTTGCTGCCCTACTCCTCTCCCTTCAGTCTTGCCAAACAGCACTACTTTTCATCATTAATATCAAATCTGTCCTTTAACTACAATTCAACATTCTCCTCTGCCCACCTACTTCCTGCCCCTTCCTGTCTCATGGCTGCACACTTTGCCAGTCACTTTAAACGTTAAATTAAAAACATTCAAAACAAATTTGCCTCTACATAGCTCACAATCTCAATACTCTCAACAAGCGAACAACACCCATCCCACATCCATTTATGGACTCGTAACTTCGAACTTGTAACTGAGGATGAAGTTCTAGTCTAGTATCATCCTCCCTCTTTAAATCTGTCCACTGGACCCTATTCCATCACAGCTTATCCCTCCTCTCTCTCTCTCCCACACTTATCCAACACATATATTCAAAGATTCCCTAAACACTGGAAAGTTTCCATCATCTTTAAAGCATGCCATAATTACACCCATTCTTAAGAAACCCTCATCCGACTCTGGTTCTGCAGTTATCGCCCTGTCTACTGTGGCGATACAGGGGTAGAGATATTACTGCCCAAGGCCACCTGCTATCGACTACAGGTTAACTACCCACAAGGACTGTTAGGTTCTTGGAAATCTCAGTACCAGCACCCTGATATCTGGCTTGTTTATCAGTTAAGGTCTCTCAAAAAGGAATCAGCACTTACAGGAGTCCCAGTAACCTTCCTGTGGTAGTGACCAGGACAAGTTACTTGCTGGGTGGAGATAGTATCAGTATCGCAGCCGCCAGGAGAAAATCGGAGGACATACAATTTCTGTATGTCTTAGTAGTCAATTGATTTATTTTTGAAAAATCAGCAACATTTATAGCAGTTAGATACAGAGAAGGTGTATACAATACAACAATGACAAGGAGTGGCAGACAAACACAGGAGATTGACTCCACATGGGGTTCAACATTAGCATTCTGTCTGGCACCTGAGAACAATAGTTCAACCTTTCAGTATACACATGTCGTCTCTAGCTGTTTAGCACATCAGACGTACTGTATTTCACCGCATAATAGTCGCCACAGCATAATAGTCGCCCCCTGGTTAAAAACCTTTATTTATTGCTTAAAATGCTTTCATCGCATAATAGTTGCACTTACAAGTTAAACAGAGCAGCAGTGGCATGAGGATACGCGCATTGAGATGAGTAGGTCACGTGACATGATAATGCATGCATCTTCCTGCCTAGCTGAACTGTACAAAGCATTACAAAACTGTACAAAGCAAAGCATTTCTCTCTAAATATGGGAAAATCTAAAAACTATTCTGCGGGCTTAAAGCTGAAAGTTGTTGAGTTTGCTGAACAGCATGGAAATAGAGATACTGAAGTAGAGTTTTCAGTGAGGGAAAAGTTGATGCGGTACTGGTGGAAAATAAAAGACAAGCAAAAAAACACAAACCTTTCTAGACATGCGTTTAGAGGTCCTAAAACAGGCAGGTTTCCACAAATTAATGAAGTGTTTATGTATGTCAACGAAATGCGTAACAAAGGCTGTAGTGTATCATATGAGATGTTGCAAATAAAGGCACGAGAGGTAGCTTGCACGCACCACATCCTTAAAACTTAGCTTAAGGCAAGTCGTGGCTGGGTCACGAGGTTCATGCGAAGACACTGTCAAAAGCTTCAAAAAGACAGGAATATCGAATGCACTTGATGGAACTGAAGATGACGCATTGTGGCAGAGCGACAACGAAAACACTTCTGATATAAGTGGTGCTGAGGACAGCAGCTCAGATAACAACACCAATGATAGCAGCACAGCATCTTCAGGCACAGAAGATTAAAATCCTTCTCATGTTCATAGTTTACTTCTGCAGTGTTGTTAATTTTACAATGTTGAAACAAATCAATGTTGTAGCATTGTTTAATGGTTACTTTTATAGTGTGCTTATATGAAAAGTTTTGCTTTAATAGAGGACTAACGTATTGCCTTTGTCATGCAAAAAAATAAAGAAATGCACACCATTCAAATAAAAAGCTTTGCATAATGTTCGCACCCTCATTTTCCACACAAAAAATTCATAAAAAATGCGACTATTGCGGTATAATACGGTAATTACTGTATTTTTCTGTGTATAAGACAACCTTGCGCTGACAGGCAGTGATTGCTGAATGCTCTCGCTGCACTGGTGAAGATAAACGCCATAGGCGCCCATTCCTACGTCCTGCGGGACAGTCAGTACGGGCCGCAAATGCAAGGTGAACTGTTTGCGGCCCGTATTGCCGCAACTGCAGCCCGTAACCACAAGGCCCACGGCATTACCTGGTTCCTGCCAGGGGAGAACTTGCGGTGAGCACTGGAGGTGCTCATCGCGAGGCCCCCCAGCCTCGCATCACCCCCAAAGTACCTGGTTCCTGCCAGTATATTGCAGGGCTCGCGATGAGCGATCGAGGTGCTCATCGTGTGGCCCCCAGGGCTCGCATCCCCCCCAGTGTCTTCTCTCTCCTTCCCCTCATCCTCCCTCCTCATCCCTTTCCCCCTCTCCCCTCACTAACCATCAGCTGCTCTCAATTGAGTCTTCCGGCTGTGTCGGGACCCGGTATATGCTAATGATGTGACGTCATATGCGCTTCACGTCATTAGCATATGCCGGGCGGACGCAGCCGGAAGACGCGATGGAGAGCAGAAGGAGGAGCTGATGAAGGTAAGTGAGGGGAGAGGGGCATCACGCCCAGTGTCTCCTCCCTCCTTCCCCTCATACTCCTCCTCCCTTTCCCCCTCTGCAATTACCACCCGTCTCCCCTCACTTACCTTCATCAGCTGCTCCTTATGCTCTTCATCGTGTCTTCTGGCTGTGTCGGGACCCGGCATATGCTAATGACATGAGTTAGCATACGCGTCACATCATTAACATATGCCGGCTCCTGACACAGCCAGAAGACGCGATGGAAAGCAGAAGGACCAGCTGATGAAGGTAAGTGAGGGGAGAGAGGGGTAATTGGAGAGGGGGAAAGAGATGAGGAAAGAGGAGGAGAAGGAGGGAGGATAATAAGGGGGGAAGGGATGAGGAGAGAGGAGAAGGATAAAGGGGAAGGGGGAGGGAGACACAGGGGAGGGAGTAAGAGACACGAGGGAGAGGGGGAGAAGAGACACAGGAGAGGGAGAGCAGGGCAAACAGACACAGAGGGAGTGGAGGGGGACAGACACAGGGGAGGTAGAGGGGGGAAACAGACATAGGGGATGGAGAGGGGGAAACAGACACAGGGGAAGGAGGGGGAAAGAGACACGGGGGGAGAAGGGGAAGAGACACAGGGGAGGGAGAAGTGGGGAAGAGACACAGGGGAGGGAGAGGGGGGAGAGACACAGGGGAGGGAGAGTGGGTAAGAGACACAGGGGAAGGAGAGGGGAGAGGAGACACAGGGGAGGGAGAGGGCGAAAGAAACACAGGGGAGGGGGGAAGAGACACAGGGGAGGGAGAGGGTATAAAGAGACACAGGGGAGGGAGGGGGTGAGACAAAGGGGAGGGAGGGGGGGAAGAGACACAGGGGAGGAAGAGGGGGAAAGAGATACAGGAGAGGGAGAGAGGGGGAAGAGACACAGGAGAGGGAGGGGGAAGAGACACAGGGGAGGGAGAAGGGGGAAAGAGACACAGAGGAGGGAGAGGAGGGAGTAAAGGAGACACAAGGGAGCAAGTAGACAGGGGGAGAGGCTCACAATGAGCGCCAAAGGTGCTCACTTTGGGTGGCAAACAGGATTGCCAGCATTCCATTTTTATTGCCGTCATTTTTGACGGACAAGGCGCTAGTTATATATAGTATACAGGATAAGGCAGAGACAAATGCCATAAGACCATAAGAAGCATGGCGTTACACTATGGCCCAATGTTTTGGGGCTGTTCACCCCACCACCCACATTTCCCACGTGGCAATATAATTCCCCTACCCATTTTCCAATGGGGCAGTATGTCCTCTATGGTGGCTCAATGCACCAGGATCCAGGCCCTGGAAAGGGGTTCATGACATCTACGATTCCCTTTTTGACACCTTCCAATCTGACTTCTGGCCCCAACACTCCACTGCGACAGCTTTCACAAAAGTCATCAATGATTTGCTCACTGCCAAGTCAAAGGGTCATTTCTCTATTCTAATTCTACTGGACCTCTCTTCTGCCCTTGACACAGCTGACCACCCTCTTCTAATCCAAATTCTCCACTCTCTTGCTATCCGTGATACTGCTCTCTCATGGTTCACATCATAACTACAAGAGAACAGTCAAAAAAGGAATTGTGTTAATAAATGGTATAAGTATATGTATAAATATAAGTATAATATCAAAATCAGTCAATATACACCTGTGGCTTTGAAAATTAAACTATATTTGGATTAATATAATTTGAGGATATGTATGAGAGTTCGCTATACAAGAGAGAGGAAAGTTATTGTTCTAGTCTATATATATGGATTAGTATTCTAATACACTATATAAACCTTATTTTATATACACAAGACTTGGTGCCAAAAATATTTTTAGTCATTATAATTTAATTTTTGATTTGTATTTTATGGTTTAATATATACATCTTTATAGCAACACATTCAATTTATAATTTGTATTAGAATTACAAGTTTGCTTTGACCATAATAATATTGAAAATGATTGATCCTAGAAAAGTCTGGGTATAGTTTAGGATATATAAAAATGACAAAGATGCAATAACTTACTTGCTCTCATGTGGCCTTATGAAATTAATTTAAATTAAGATCTTAATATATGACATTGGTAAAATGACAGAATGTACTTAAAAAGTCCATTAAGTTATATCAAAAGAAAATATTGAACACAGAAAAAGTAAGCGATTTTTGAGTTAATAAAAATAAAATGTTAATTTAATAAGTTAATTCAGTTTTAAATTAATATAAGGCAATGATCAAAAGAGATATCATAATTCTGGAATAAAGTGACAAGATTTTCCTGAGAACTTATAAAGAGTCTAGTCAATAGAGGGTTAAATATTAGCCCCTCCTACTTGAGTGTAGGTAATTTAAGTGTCTGTGCAATGAGTAGCACGTTAACCCTTGATGAGTTTAGGTCATGATCCCAGACGAAACTTGCGTCAGGCCTCATCATGATGACGCATCCACCAATATGACTTAATATTGTTTGATAGGACAGGTGCAATGGCGCTAGATGCAAACACTAAATAGACTTAAAAATTTTCTCCAGCAACTTGAGTATAAATTATTTATCCATAGAGAGAGGAAGGTATTAGTAGTAGTTTTCACATTCACTGAACGTGATGTATAGCTGTCTTTTAGATGTGGCTATTGGGTTACAAAGGTATTGACCGTAGTGTTCACATTTTGTGAGCATGAGGTAAAGAAAAGTGATTAGCTGTATAGTTATTATTATTATTATCTTTTATTTGTATCGCGCCAACATATTCCGTAGCGCTGTACAGGGGAGAAGAACAAGGAAATATACAACATACAATACTGACAACAAGCAGAACATGGAGGGCCCTGTTTTGAGCTTCAAGTCTTGTAAAAGTGATTTTTTCACAAAGCACCCCACCAGATTAGACACTCGCCACTTACAATCTATGGCCCTCATTCTATTATCGGCCGTAAAACGGCCGCAAAGCTGCGATTCCTTGCGGGGCTCCCGTTACCTTGCAATTCAAATAGACGGCGCCGCAAGGATATCCCCTTTCGGCCGGCCGCATATCTTGCAACCGGCCGCAAGTTCTGAAAACTTTAAATGCAAATATAAATTCAAGACGGCACTGTAAAGCTCTGTAAATGCTAGGGATCATAATGGGGGACATGAGGATTAATAGCAACTCCCTCTCAAGCTTGCACATCAGCCCAAATCCGAGATTTCATTAACTGTTTATTTTCCGGCCGCAGCGTGGGCGGGTCTGAGGTGCTCCAAGCCCTCAGAACTTTTTCCATGGATATTTGACATAAATTTAAATAAAAATTATTTATGGATTTGAGTGTAGGGGAATGTTGTAATATGAATGCTAACACCTACAATCACTTTATAGTCTCATCAGAGTGTAGGATGGCTTTATTATGGCTTTATTATGTGCTTAATTGTGTGCTTGCGGGACCTTTTTGCTGCAAGTAAACTGCGGCTCGGTTTTAGCCTTGCAGAGAGTGTTCCTGGAGCAATTGAAAAGCAACCGGGATTTTCTTGCGGCCGAAACTCTTGCGGCCGTTTAAGATCAAAGGCTTTCCTCCGGCGCGTGCGGCCGCAAGGGATAACAAGGCGCCGACCGCAAGCCTGCCTGAGCCCCAGGCCGGAAGGGAATAGAATAGGCAAATAGCCTGCGGCCGGTTCTTGCGGCCCCGCATCTCCTACGGACGATAATAGAATGAGGCCCTAATAGTTTATACCAAGTGACTGTGCAATAATGGTATGAGCTGTAGCGTTCATTTAATGAGGGAGAATAGCTTGTATTATATACAGTTATTAGTTGTAGGGCTCACATTGTGACCTCAAGGTATTAACTATTTCCTGCAATGTATTCTTGTAGCATTCACATTATGAATAGGTAGATGCAGCTTTCTAAATAGCTTCTGCCCTATTGGGTTATAATGTTACTAAATTGTGAGGATTAACTTGTACAAGTTACCAATAGGAGACTTAAACATATTAAATTCAATGAGGAAGCCACAACAATAGTAGGGATATAAATGTATATGGTATTAGTTGTGGCGCTCACTTAGGTGATTGTGAGATAATTACCTGTTATAGGTTTTGTAATAGTGAGTTAACAGTGAAGAGAAAGGATCATTTACAAATTTCAACCAGTTTATTTGGTTTACGTTTTAAAATAACAGCATATGTTGTTTAATGTAGCGATCCAAATGAGATTTTGAAAGGCATTGTGATTCATATCTAAAAATATCCTTGTTATACATGGGTCAGCTAGCTAATATATGGAGATTGTTGTTGTTGTTCAGTCTTTCAGTCATGCCCAACTCTAGTTGACCATATGGATGCAGCATGCCAGCATGCTCATCCATATGGTTTTCATGGCAAAAATACTGAAGTGGGTTGCCAGTTTCTTCTCCAGTGAACCACGATTTGTCTGACCTCTCTGCTATGACCTGTCCAATTTAGGTCACTCTACATGGTATAGCTCACAGGTTCGTTAAGGTTCACAAGCCCCTTCACCACAACTAAGTAGCGATCCAGAAGGGGAATATATGGAGATATTTCATAATAAATTACATGATAAAAATTCCTAAGGGAAAATCTAAATCAAGTATTTCAAAGCATATACCTCTTATCTCAAATGTTTCAATTGAAAAACTATGTGAGAATTTTAAACTAATCAAGTGACTCCAATGACGTAAAGACGAGAAAAGATATAATAAATAAGTATATTAGTATTGGTCGTAATCATGAAATAAGTATTTAGGGAGACTTACATAATAATTTCATATAAAGTAGTAAGGTATTAAGTTCCTGGAATTACATATAAAGAAAGGGAAAAAGAAAAAAACTTTAAAAAGTATATTTTAAATAAAAGGTATATTTTAATTAAATAAAATTTAAGGATGTTTCAAAAAGTATTTTTTTAACTGTTCTGTTTACAGTCATTAGATGGAGAAGGTATAGATTATAGCAAAAGGGGGATGTTTTTGACATTCTCATAACTACAAGATCAAACATTTAGTGTCACCTTCTCTGGCATCACTTCACTTGGAACCCTAAAAAAACATTTTAGATTTAAGTATCATGTCTAAGCAGATGGCACTCAAATCTACCTCTCATCACTAGCTCTATCCCCCTCGATTCTAACACCAGTTGCCAACTGCCTCTCAAGCATATCTTCCTGGATGTCCACCCTCCAACTCCAACTCAACATGTCAAAGACTGAGCTACTAATCTTCCCACCTTCAAGTACAGCTTCCACTCCTCAAATATCTCTCTCTGTTGACTATGTTATCACTCCTACCTCCCAGGTCTGTTGTCATGGGGTTCTACTGGATCCTCACTTTCATTCTTCACATACAATCCCTAACAAAATCTTGTTATTTTTACCTAAAAAAAATCTCCAACATACATTCTCTCATCATATCTCACCTTAACTACTGCAACTTGCTCGTTGCTGACATTCCCATCATGTGAATGTCCCCACTCCTGCAGCACCTGTCTGTCAGCCACTCCACTGGCTTCCTGCAGCCTCCAGAATAAAATATAAAAACATCTAATTTACAAAGCCCTCAACAACAGTTTATACCTTGTATCTCTGCTCTTGCCTCAAAATACTCCCCCATCAACCTTCATTGTTTTGCTTTGTTCTTTTTTCCTCCTCTTTTATCACCTTCTTTTACTCTAGCATTCAGGACATTTCTGATCTGCCCCTATTCTTTGGAACTCCTGCCTCGCTCAACTAGAGTATCTTCCTGCCTCAAAACCTTCTAAACATTCAAAACCTCACTACAAAAGCATCTGTTTAATGAAGGTTGTATATCTATCATCCTTTGTACTATACCCTGCTCCTTTAGATTGCAAATAGGGTGCTTTAGGCTAAGCACTATGCACATTTGATTTTCAAAAACAGGGCTCTCCATTCTTTTGCAATGTGGTAAAATAGTTTTTGCCTTATACGTAACCCCTGTATAGCCCTATGGATTATTTTGGCGCGTTTCCAATCACATATATAGTTGTGAGCAGGTGGGTTGTTGCTAACGCTGCGGGCTCGCATAGTGAGCCCGCAGCAACTCCGGCCCTCGCAAAGCGAGGGCCGCAATTCCTGGCAAGGAGTGCCAAAGGCGCTCCTTGCTTTGGTGATGAGCGCTATAGGCGCTTATACCTACGACCCCCTATGACCTTTGGCCCACAAATGCGGACCCTCGCAAAGCGAGGGGCCGTATTTGCTGAGGTGGAGGCTCACATGTCGGCTGCAATGAGCCGCAGGCGGGACTTACACCGGAAAATGTACGGACTTACCATCCAAAAATACGAGCTGCGGGACTTAGAAAAAAAAACATTACAAGCTCGCAAAAATACGACCTTAACGCCTGAACCGCATGCACATAAAAACATTAAAAATACAATAAATACACACAACAAATACATACAAAGCTTACCCCCAGCAAGGGGGGCACCCAGGACCTCTGAAAGTGAAGTTACAGCTCAATTTGAGTACAAATTCCTGAGTTTACTCACACCAAAATCCCCTAAGCGAGAGAAAAAATGGCCGCCAAAAAAACGAAAACAAGGCTACAGGACCCTAAACACGCAAAACACCACCAAGCACATACGGATTTTCCAAAAAGTCATACGAGGTAGAAGATACACCATTAGCAAGCATGCTACATCATACACAGCCGCCTAGCACATACACATTAGCCGCCATTTTACAACACTAACTCACACAATGCAGAAGTACACAGCTACCCTAACAGCTTCCCCTCGCACATGCAGCCTATTTACACTATACACTGCACACATTGCTGACACTTACACCTCAGCTACACAACAGTGCAAACCTACATTATACTGTATGCTGCAGGAACAGCAAAACAGATTGTCAGCTCTTCAGCACAATGCTTCCTGCATATATTACTTCCAAATAGGTAAAGTATATTCATTTATTAATATATTAATTATTTCATTAACATACAAAAAAAAGAGACACAAAAACAAAAATAAAAAAACTCAATAAACACAACACCCATTCCCCGCGCGTCTCCAGCATTACCTGCCTTACAATTTTAACAAGAACTATGACAATTTGTTAAGTATTTGAGTATGTGGCTTTAAAAGGCCCATGGACTATTATTATCTTTGTCATAACTTTCTGGACATTGGGGCTTTGTGGACATATAACTTTGTCTTGGTTTCACGATTTCTTGGTGAAAATGTAGTTACTGTTCTTACTGTATTGTTTCAAGATGATTGACAAGTTGCGTTCAATAGAGTATGGGTTACAGCCAGACATCAGTTTATGTCTGGACTTATTAGTTCCGACTATCTGTCTTTGTGCCTATTGTGACTGATTACCCCTGTAAAAGGAATAGAGAGCTGGCAAGAGAATAAGAGGGATTAATCTATTAGCTGTCCAGGCTCCTGGCCTAGAGGGGGCTGATTAATAATGATGTAAATCCCTGAAAAAGCATGAGGACAGTAAATCCTACAAGGCTATGTTAATCCCAATCCATAAAACATTTTGGGCAAACTGCCACAGCAAGGAATAAATCTCCATTGAGTTTTGTGCTGACAATAAATTACGAGTTACTCCGTTAGACTTTGACACCCAAACCCTATGCTTATAAAATTTTACAAATCACTTGCAAATATGGGCACTGCTGTAACTGTAAAAAGCAGAAGAAAGAGTTGTGAGTACCAAAGGCCGCTCAAAAGTGTTTTTTAAACCCTTGCTGAGTCCTCCAGAAGCATTTGAAGCGACACTACAGCACAAAAAGCACTACCAAATTTCAACATTATTTGACAATGTAATTAAAAATATGAAATGTTAGTATTAAGCCCATTTTATGATATAAAATTCAGGATAGCACACAGCTCAGTGCTCTGATACATTGCTTATAACTTTTTTTAATTAAAAAACAATACTTTGCAAGATTTATGGCTGTGCACTGAGTGCTCTAATCTGGGGAAGTGAAAGATTTACATTAGAATAGAAGTTGGGAAAAAAGCTTCCACAGCCAATTTATGGCAATGCCCTAACTTAGAGCACCTGATATGGCTCTATGATCTTATCTAGGTAATGTGACCCCAAGTGGTCCAGATACTGCATTATTTGCCCAAGGCTGGGGCTTCATCCTGATTGATTACTGTTATACATAAATATGTAGGGTAGTGCTTGGACTTTGTGTCATGAGGGTCCTAGGGGACCCTCATGGCACTTATAGGGTTAATGTGATGGTTAATTAGTGTCCCATAACCTTTATGGGACTGATGGGGTTAAATTGGGGCTCATATGGGGTCTGTATAGACTTCCATGAGTGAGGTCTATACAGCACCAAATTTACATTTTAAATGCTGCAGGGGTCCCGATTGGGACCCCCGCAGCAAGGTTTATAATATGCATAGGGGGTTAACAATTTGTTTGCCACGGCTGGAATTTGAAATTGTAAAATGCTGCAGGGGTCCCAATCGGGACCCCCACAAATCAAGAGGTTGATGTGTTCCCTGTGGGGTCCGATCAAGACCCTTGCATCACGGCATGGTTTCCGATTCTTGCGAGCCCGGCCTATTGAATAGCAAAGTAGAACTAGAGCAACTCGAGCACTCATCTCAAAAGTAGGAAATCAGGTATTTTCTCGCAAGTAACGGCCCCAAATTGAATGAGGGCCTTAGACAGTTTATTTAAAAAAACAGGGACACTTCCATATACCTTATGACGTATTTGTATTGTCATTAACTTGGCTACGTATCATTAAGCTCTTATGAGAACAAGCCTGGAGGAGTCATGTAATATCCATTTAAATTCCCCCATAAGAAACCCCATAGCTACAGATCAGCCTTGCAGGAATTCTCATGGGAGTCATGTAATCAAGGAAATAGTTTGAAGAAAACAGTTGCATTATACAGTAAATATATTAAATATTAATTTTGTTCTTTATTGGGCCACTGTGATCAAATATTTAAAATAAACTATTTTGAAGAGCAACACTTAAATATATGCAAAACATTTTTAGAAATTAAAATAAAATAATCCAGCCTATAATATATTACGTATTATATGTAATTATGCTGCTGTGGGATCTACCATTTTGGTTTCTGGTAATCAACTTCCTGAGATGGGAGGAGAGTTTGGTTTTTACACAATGTTAATTTGCCATCTAATATCCAGAGCTTGCAGTAGAAATAATAGAAAGCATATTAAAATACAATGACAACAGAAAATGGATGCCTGTAGTAAAGAATCATTTAGTACTATTTTTTCTTACTATCTACAAACATGTGTCCATTATCAAGTTTAGTTCAAAATAATACATGAAACAAGTGATCACAGTTGCCCTTTAATGATAGCTTAGTAAAAATGTGTCACAAGTTTCAAAAGTTAGACAGGGTCTTCTTATTACATTTTAAGCAATATGTTTTAAAATTCAAAGCCTATTTTATAATAAAGAAAAGTGGTATCCAAAAAAGGGAAGATAATATTTTGCTACTAAATTATCGTATTGGTTAGATATAATTAACAAGAAATATGGGAAGCACTAATAAATGTTCTGTGTATTACATTTGCTTAGGAATCTTTTTATGGTTGTCTGCAGATTTTTATGGTCTTGGGTTAAGAGTAATATAATGAAATTAAGTCCACCTCTACCTTTCATTGGAGGGCTGCCAAACAGCCCAGTTGCATGGCACAGAGCATGTGTTCATTTAATGAGCTTGAAGCAAATTAGGATGTCTATGTACAATTAAAAAAGCGCAAGCTTTGAATTAAAAGTTTTAAGTGCCTCTAAAGAAAACAAATAAATACAATATTGCACTGCAGTTTGCTAACTATATACTACTAACGACTTTTCCGTCAAAAAATGACGGCAATAAAATTGTAAGGCAGGTAATGCTGTTTACACACAATGAAAGGCTTTGCGAGCCTCTCCCCTCATGTATTGTTGGTCATCTGAGCACCTTCGGTACACATTGCAAGCCCCGCGCTGAGCGCCTTCGGCAAAGCCAGTGTCTCCTACTTTTTATATAAATACTTGCAACTTGCCCGTCAAAAAATGACGACAAGATCAAGTTTTTTCCCAAACATTTCTCTCTCCCATGTCTCTTTCCCTCCCCCCTCCTGTCTCTCTTTGCCCTCTCTCTCCCTCCCTTGTCTTTCTTTGTCCCCTCTCTCCCTCCCTTGTCTCTCTTTTCCCCCTCTCTCCCTCCCCTGTCTCTCTTTTCCCCCTCTCTCTCCTCATCTCTCTTTTCCCCCTCTCTCCCTCCCCTGTCTCTCTTTGCCCCCTCTCTCCCTCCCCCGTCTCTCTTTGCCCCCTCTCTCCCTCCCCTGTCTCTCTTTGCCCCCTCTATCCCTCCCCTGTCTCACTTTGCCCTCTCTCTCCTTCCCTTGTCTCTCTTTGCCCTCTATCTCCTTCCTTGTCTCTCTTTGCTCCCAATCTCCCTCTCTTGTCTCTCTTTGCCCCCACTCTCCCTCCCCTGTCTCTCATTGCCTATCTATCCCTCCCCTGTCTCTCTTTGCCCCCTCTATATCGCCCCTGTCTCTCTTTGCCCCCTCTATCCTTCCCCTATCTCTCTTTGCCCCCTCTATCCCTCCCATGTCTCTCTTTGCCCCCTCTATCCCTCCCCTGTCACTCTTTGCCCCCTCTCTCCCTCCCCTGTCACTCTTTGCCCCCTCTATCCCTCCCCTGTCACTCTTTGCCCCCCTCTATCCCTCCCCTGTCTCTCTTTGCCCCCTCTATCACTCCCCTGTCTCATTCCCTCCTCTCTCCCTCCCCTGTCTCTCATTCCCCCATCTCCCTCTCCTGTGTCTCTTCCCCCTCTAACTCCCCTGTGTCTCTCCCTCCTCTGTGTCTCTTTGCCCCCTTCTCCCTCCCCTGTGTCTCTATGCCCCCTTCTCACCCCACCCTGTGTCTCTATGCCCCCTTCTCCCCCCCTGTGTCTCTATGCCCCCTTCTCCCCCCCCCTGTGTCTCACCCCCCTCTCCTGGCTCTCTTCCCCCATCCTGTCTCCCTCCTGTCTTCCTTCTCCCTGCTTGTGCCCCCCCCTTTATTACCTCCTGGGTTCCCCTGCACATTCCCCTGTACTTGAAAGTGCCTTCTCCCACTTGATATCTGCATATGGCTGTCCGTGTCGGGAGCAGGGTGGCCCCAATCCTCATCAGGGATCATCAGCGCGGCAGGGGTAGCTGTGCAGGTTCCTGGGGTGATGTGGTGGGCCGCTGGGGAGCATCAGTGCGGCAGGGGGAGCCGTGCAGGCTCCCGGGGGGGGGGGGGGGTGCTGTGGACTGCAGGGGAGCATCAGTGCGGCAGGGGGAGCCGTGCAGGCTCCTGGGGTGCGGTGAGCCCGCAAGCGTGAGCAACGGCTTGAGCAAGCTCGCCTGCTCACAACTATATATGTGATATTTGTTTATAATAATTAATGAATTAATTAATTAAATAACACATTAATATACTTTACCTATTTGTAATGAATATATCCAGGAATCAATATGCTGAAGAGCTAACAATCGCTGTTGTACATTTGGACTGTTGGACTGATCTGAGGAGAAAGTGTCAGCAATGTGGCAAGTGTGCATTGTAAATAGGTTGTGTGCGTGAGACTAAACCGTTTGTTTAGTTGTGTAAAGTGGCATTTTAGAATGGTAATGTTATTAGTTTGAAGGTAGTGTTGTAAAATGGCAGCTATTGTCTATGTGTTACCCGGGTCTCGAGCATTTTCCATCCTTCCTAATAGTGTATGTTGTACCTCGTACGTTCCTGGCTAAAAGTTGTATGTGCCTGGCGGTATTTTGCGTATTTAGTGTTCTTGAAGCCACGTTTTAATTTTTTCTATCGTTTAGGTGATTTAGGTTTAGATTTAGATTAGGTGAGTGGCGAAATTCTGCAAATTCTGCGTGCAACCTCACTCCCAGATGTGTGTTTTTCGTGTTTTTGGATGTGCGCGGTTCGGCCGTTAAGTTTGTATTTTTTCTGGGTCGTATTTTTTTTCTCTAAGTGGTGGTTTCCTTTTCGAAGTGTTACGGGACGTAATTTTTTCATGCAATTTTTTTTAAGTGCTACCGGTCTCGCACCGTAAATTGTGTATTTGAGTTTTCTGTTGTTCTGTAGTCCGGCGGGTTGTAGGTATGATGCTTAATGCATGCCGGGTCGTAGAGAGGGGCCTACGGCGCTCATCTCCACCAGCACAGGGAGAGCCTTCAGAGCTCCCTGCCTAAGTCCTGTGGGGTCGTGGGGATGAGCACCTACAGCGCTCATGTCCACCAGCGCAGTGAGTGCCTTCAGAGCTCCCTGCCTAAGTCGAATGGGGTGGTAGGGATGAGCGCCTATGGCACTCATGTCCACCAGCTCAAGGAGCGCATTCGGCACTTCTTGCCTAGCCGCAACTGTGGCCCTCGCTTTGCGAGCCCACAGTTTTAACATTGCGATACCAACGGATTTTGGCAAGCTTGCGCTGCTGAGAAGAACTATATATGTGACTAGCGACTTGCCCGTCAAAAAATGACGGCAATGAGATGTGTATGTTAGGAAAGTTGTTTAGTTATTAATATACGTATTTGACACTTGTAAGATTTTAGTTATGATGAAATAAGTAGTATTGTGATATTAAACATGTTTAGTTTTGTAAAATGTTCTCTTGGTGAACAGTAACTCTTAAAGCATTTAGTATTAAAAGTATTAACATTTGAATGTAAGAACAGTTGAACTTTAAATTAATCAGTATTGTAAACTTGAGGTAATGGTTTTTTAACATGGAATTTGTATCTGAAGAATTGTTAACTTCAATATACATTGAATCCAGAGGAAGGCAAACAGTAAAAACCCTCCTTGAAACGTACCCAATTTTAACATGAACTTTGTAATATATTTAAGTAAGAAACTTGACATTATATTTTTTGAAACTTGAACTTTCTTATCTGTGTAACTAAGGAACTTGAAAAAACATTTTTTCCAATTTGGAATATTATAAACAGTAACATAGTGAATTAAGATTTTAACATAATTTTGTATTAAAAGTATTAACATTTGAATGTAAAAACAGTTGAACTTTAAACTAATCAGTATTGTAAACTTGAGGTAATAGTTTTTTAACATGCAATTTCTATCTGAAGAATTGTTAACTTCAATATACATTGTAACGGAGCTGGAACACGAATCCAATATCTCCGCTGGTATACGGTAAAATATCCAAGAAGCACTACAGTCTCACCATCCCCGACCTCCCATATTGGACGACACACAATTTGGGAGTCAAATGAATACTGACTTTATTTTGTTATTGCAGAAATATTTATACCCATCTCTTCCCACAGGCAATACACATGCCCATATTTGGCCGCACAATACACATAAAGAGAACAATAGGTGAGTCACACCTCCCTGGCAACTTTGATACAATCAGACATTGATTCAATTACACTTCTTTGTTCTTATCTGAGAATGAAAACACTGTATACAATAGACTTCCTTTATCTTATGCGGAGTCGCTGTAACAGGATTATCTCCCATGCCAAGTAGCTGCAAATGTCTGGGACAATATTCTGCAGAGCATCAACCAACATACATATAGTAGCATCATATTTTAACCATAATAATCATAAAACAGGGTAAAACAGTGATGGGTTCCGTTACACACCTCCCCCGTGACCATAAGCCGGCATACACGGTCTGATCCCAATGGATCGGCCTGGGGATGTCCGGACAAAAGTTTTTGTTGGTCAATTCTCTAGTTTGACAACCCATCAGCATTACTGCAATTCACATTTACTCACATTTCCCATATCCCTAGATAGCTGGGATCTGAGCGCACAAAACTACTGAATAGCGCTCAGATCCTCTTCACACAGTTCAATTGCCAGGTAGCTAAAGTCTTTCCCATAGTCTTTCATTATATGAATGGGCTCCATGGCATAGCTATCTGTGGTATCACCGCTCCCACAGGGCAAGTACCGAATGACCCCCCTGTATGTAAAGGCCAGAATGAGTGACATACACTCTGGTATGGCCGAACACTGGTTCCAAAGGGCAATATGTCCCAGGGCCATAGTCGCAGGGCAGGAGGCTGGCAAACAGTCCTCTCCAAGCCAAAGTGGCGAAGGGCACATCGTCACACATCTCCCCTTTGGGGGGATGTCTAACCAGGCACCTGGATATTTCGCTGGGGTGATGGGGCAACACGCTGAGGGGACTTGAGGGGCAGAGGCCAGCGGCACTCTGCCCTGATGCCAGCTCTTCCGCTGGTATAACCTGCAGGACATCCTGCTCTGTACAAGGGACAAAGGGAGGGCAGAGGCCGACTGCACTCTGCCCCACTGTCAGCTCTTCTGCTGGGGCACTTGGGACATATTCCGGCTCAGTAGCCAGGGAAAGGTGGGGGTCAGTGGGGGTTAACATTTCCTCTGTTAAACTTGGGGCCACATTAGGAGTTAGCTGGGGAATTTGTACTTACCCCCTCCTCCGGTTGTCCCAGTGAGAGTAGTTGGGGATCTGGACAGGCTGTCCAGCATCCCGGTAGGTCAGGCGCAGAGACCACGGTCCCATCTGCGCCGTCGGGGAGATTGGGGTCTCCCCTGGTTAGGGTAAACTGTAGTTGGGGAGGAAGGAAGACACCTTCTGCCCCCTGTGGTTCACACTGCCGCTGGGGGGGGGAGGATGACACCTTCTGCCCCCTGGGGTTCACACTGCCGCTGGGGGGGAAGGACGGCACCTTCTGCCCCCTGGGGTTCACACTGCCCCTGGGGGGGAAGGACGACACCTTCTGCCCCCTGGGGTTCACCCGGCCGCTGGGGGGAAAGGACGACACCTTCTGCCCCCTGTGGTTCACACTGCCGCTGGGGGGGAAGGAGGACACCTTCTGCCCCCTGGGGTTCACACTGCCGCTGGGGGGGAAGGACGACACCTTCTGCCCCCTGGGGTTCACACTGCCGCTGGGGGGGAAGGACGACACCTTCTGCCCCCTGGGGTTCACACTGCCGCTGGGGGGAAAGGACGACACCTTCTGCCCCCTGGGGTTCACACTGCCGCTGGGGGGGAAGGACGACACCTTCTGCCCCCTGTGGAACACACTGCCACTGGGGAGGAAGGATGGCACCTTCTGCACCCTGGGGTACACACTGTCGCTGGGGAGGAAGGACGACACCTTCAGCTCCCTGGGGTACACACTGCCGCTGGGGAGGAAGGACGACACCTTCAGCTCCCTGGGGTACACCCTGCCGCTGGGGAGGAAGGACGACACCTTCAGCTCCCTGGGGTACACACTGCCGCTGGGGGGGAAGGACAACACCTTCGGCCCCCTGGGGTACACACTGCCGCTGGGGAGGAAGGACGACACCTTCAGCTCCCTGGGGTACACACTGCCGCTGGGGAGGAAGGACGACCCCTTTCGGCCCCCTGGGGTACACACTGCCGCTGGGGAGGAAGGACGACACCTTCAGCTCCCTGGGGTACACACTGCCGCTGGGGGGGAAGGACGACACCTTCGGCCCCCTGGGGTACACACTGCCGCTGGGGAGGAGAATTAGTTGGAGTATTCCACGTGGAGCGGTTTCTGTTTCTGGGACAGTCTCTCTGCATGTGGCCCTGCTGGTAACACGTGTGGCACCTGATGTACCGTGGAGGGGTTTGGTAGTTCCCACCACCCATACGCAGTGCTGGGGGGGGGGTTAATGGTGGGAGGTGGGTTAGCAGCTCCCAAGATGGACCGCTCCCGTGCCCGCTGCTTTTCCATTATGTATTTGTGGACATCTGCCATTAACCATTCCAAGGTTTTTATGGGAAGCATACCTGGGAAAAAGGCCAGTCTGCTTTGGAGTTCTCTTCCAAACTCATTCTGTGGGGTAATAAGAGGTACTGTAACCATTAGTTCCTTTCTGTCTGCATCCCTGTAGTCCACGGCCGCCTCCTCCTCCTCATGATGGAAGGCTGCCTGAAAACTAGCCGGTTCCATCCTGCTGTAGCCAGGGGCGCTGTACGGATACTAGCGTTGCCCTCAATTTGTACTCAACGGAATGGTGTCTCCTGTAGCTGTCCTTCTGACCGTGGGAACAATTCCGACACTTGCCACCAAATGTAACGGAGCTGGAACACGAATCCAATATCTCCGCTGGTATACGGTAAAATATCCAAGAAGCACTACAGTCTCACCATCCCCGACCTCCCATATTGGACGACACACAATGTGGGAGTCAAATAAATACTGACTTTATTTTGTTATTGCAGAAATATTTATACCCATCTCTTCCCACAGGCAATACACATGCCCATATTTGGCCGCACAAATCACATAAAGAGAACAATAGGTGAGTCACACCTCCCTGGCAACTTTGATACAATCAGACATTGATTCAATTACACTTCTTTGTTCTTATCTGAGAATGAAAACACTGTATACAATAGACTTCCTTTATCTTATGCGGAGTCGCTGTAACAGGATTATCTCCCATGCCAAGTAGCTGCAAATGTCTGGGACAATATTCTGCAGAGCATCAACCAACATACATATAGTAGCATCATATTTTAACCATAATAATCATAAAACAGGGTAAAACAGTGATGGGTTCCGTTACATACATAAAATCCAGAGGAAGGCAAACAGTAAAAACCCTTCTTGAAACGTACCTATTTTTAACACGAACTTTGTAATATATTTAAGTAAGAAACTTGAAAGTATATTTTTTGAAACTTGAACTTTTTTATCTGTGTAACTAAGGAACTTGAAAAACAATTTTTCTAACTTGGAACATTATAAACAGTAACATATTGAATTAAGATTTCAACATAATTTTGTATTAAAAGTATTAACATTTGAATGTAAAAACAGTTGAACTTTAAATTAATCAGTATTGTAAACTTCAGGTAATGGTTTTTTAACTGAAGAATTGTTAACTTAAATATACATTGAATCCAGAGGAAGGCAAACAGTAAAAACCCTACTTGAAACGTACCCAATTAAATTAATTCTTTCCTGACCCCATGAACTGGCGATAAGATTAATGTTGGATTAATGTTTAACATAACAGACAATATTTACATTGTGACTTAAAACGTTGTTGAGCTCTTAACATGAACTTTGTAATATGTTGAAGTAAAGAACTTGAAAGTATATTTTTTGATACTTGAAGTTTCTTATCAGTCTAAGTAATGAACTTGAAAATATTGTTTTCAAACTTATAACATTAGAAACAGTAACATAGTTAATTAACATTTTAACATAATTTGTAAAAATAATGCAAGGCAAGTGTTTGTGAGGCTAATCATCTATAAACAGTACTTCCATTAATTATGACTGAATTGTTTATTGTTTTGTATTTTTCAATGCTTTTAAATTTGTTTTGCATGGGTTTTATTTCTTTAATGAAAATTTATAGTACTTCATAGTAGACAATGTTTTTAGTAAAAATACGTCCATCTTCTAAATCACCTTGACTTTCATTCTTTTCAATGTAAACTTTAATAGCCTGTGGATTTTGCACCGTGATAACGCAACGTACAATTGGCCATGTGCAAATACTGGTTCTTGTAAAAAAATACCCACAGATTTGAAGGTTTGTCCTTATGATTTATTAATGGTCATGGCAAATGCCATAATGATGGGAAATTGTCTTCTTTGAAGTATAAAAGGGAGACTACTTTCACTTGGTGCTAAATCTATTCCTGGTATGAAAACTCTCTCTCGTTTATGGGTACCAGTTAAAATTTCAGCATCTATAAAATGGTCCTTTATTTATGCTACCTTCAAATATAGCCAATATAATATCTTGGTGACAAATCATATGAGGTGGGATCTCCACAGTGTCCTCGGGTAAATGTGTTATTTTTTTCTGTTCTGCCTTCTACAATTTTAATAAGCCAATCATTGAAATCAGTTTGGCCTTCTGATCTCATGTTTTGTTGCAGTTGAAGATGGGTAAAATGTTTCCATAGTGTGCTTGACTTTATACAGGTTTCGATAATGTCAGTTCGATTTCCATGTACAACGACAGGTAATGTTTGTCTAAAATCGCCACCTAACAACATTACCTTTCCACCAAATGGAAAAGTATTATCCATGACTTCACAAAGCAAACGGTCAATACATTGGAGGGCATAGCATGACATCATTGTGGCCTCATCTTTGCTTGTAATGATGTTATGCGAATATCTGACACAGAAGTTTCTAAAATAGGCACTGGCAGTTTAAAGCCTCTATGTACAGTTCTTCCACCTTCTAACAAAAGTGCAGCAATTCCAGTAGTGGCAAACGGCACCTTGTGCTCGTACAGAACTCATTAATAAATTATATAAATACGTTTTCCCTGATGCGCCAGGTCCATCGAGATAGAAATAACGCTCTGTCACCATGTCATCATCTATTGCATTTTTAATGGTATTAAATGCTTGCAATTGTAACGTATTTAAAGTTGCAAGTCTTTCTTCTGTTCTTTCTACTTGTAATTGAATGTCATAGTCTTCAAAGTTTATGTCATCTATAAGACCTGGATCAGGCAAATTAAAACTTGCACAACTTAATCCATGAGTTAAAAATACTTCTTGGATTTCCATTAACGCTTATAAGTGTGCAATGGGTTCATTGTATTGTCGCAGAAAGTCTTCAGCCATATTACTTTTAAATGTCTCCCACAAAGCTAATGCATTTGGAGCATTTGAGAAGATACAAATAAATGCAAATTGTTCTCTCATCTGCCGTGGCATTTGACATTGTGCTGCTTCTTCTAAACATCTTTCCCACTCTGTATCATCAGCTAGTAAGTTTCTATGTCTTGCAGCTAAATGGAAGGATTCATATACTATGTCATTAACAGTTCTTAAGTGTTCAAAACTTTGTGCTCCAGAAGCATTTAAAAGTAATATCCGTAAGCAAAAACGTTCAACATCTCTTGGACTGACTGTGTTAATTCTTGGGATTACTTTATTTCCTCTGCTTTTTCTATGTCTCCATAATCCATTCACAAAAACATAGTGATATGGAATTTCAATATATAAGAATTGTGTTGCTTCTGAATCAGTGGAATTTAATTCAAACCATGCAGTTAGTGTAGTGTGACGATCTTCACTTTGGGCCAATGCATTACTTTTTATTTCCAGCATGGAAATACACTAAATGTCTTTGTGGCAAATATACTGCTAATCTATATACTGCATGTGATCTATCATGCATTTCAAATTTTAAAAGCCGCCACATATCTTCTGGCGCGCTGACATAGCGAGAATCTACATGAGATGTAAGTTCATCATGTACTAACTCACTACTTTCAGGGTTATCTGCACTTTTGACGACTACAGTAGCTGCATAATAGCCTTTGTAAATATATTTGTACACATATTTAATGGATTTGTTGGAAGTGCAGGCTTCTACATTTATGTGGGCGTTATACTTCATGAGTAAATGTGGATTGTAGGGTACTACATATCTATTGTCAACTTTTTTTGCCATGAATAATGGCACTATCTCCTTCTCTTCTTTTATAAAGTGGATAGCCATCACAATTGGCATAGGTTTTGTCTCTATAATCTTTTGAAAAATCTTTGGAACATTTATTATTTTCCATACATGGTGATTGTGGATTAAGCTCACCACAGGGTCCATGAATCATGCGATGAGTAACAATCTCATTTAGTCTACCATATAGTTCTGGATCTGGTAGTTCAGCAACAATGACTGCATCCACTTTGTCAGAAGTATCTAATTTATCTTTTTCTTGAAGTATTATGAGAAGATGTGCATGTGGAAGGCTTCTTTTTTTAAATTCAATGGTATATACATAAGCAAGACATTTGCCAAATAAGTGACTTATAGTGATGTCACGTATTAATTCATTTAATTTAATCTTAAAAACTCTGGCTACTAAATCTGGTCTATCGGAAGCACTTTGGCCAAGAAGTAAATTTTGTGTAATTTCTGGCCATTGGGGATTACATGTAAATGTAAGAAATAAATTGGGTTTGCCAAATTTGGTGACAATAGCCATAGCATCATTGTATCTTTCTCTCATATTTCGAGGAGATCCTTGAAAGGAAGATGATAAAATGATGGCTTTGCCAGCTGTCATGTCTCTGCTTGTAGCCACCTCAGCAACATAGTCCATTAGTCCAGAATATTGTTCTACACGTAGTTTATCTTGTATATATTTTATAAAGTTTAAATTATTGGCCTCAACTTGCAAATAGGAATCAATAATCCATTGTTGTGTTAGTTTTCCACCACATAAAATTGGATTAAATGTATTTCGAATGGCAATTTGAGCTACTTTAAATTCATGCATAGAAACATTATTTCGGATTCTCGCTTTAGCATTTGGGTAACTGGGAAGTGTTAATTTTGGTTGCCAACCTGCCTCTCCGTGTGGAAAAAAATGAGATATGTAATTGGATCTAAATTTGGACTTAAGATACTCATATTAATGAATGGTTGCTCCTCATTTCTGGGATATATTCTAATGTCTCTTTGAAATGGTGGTTCTCCTTCATCATTTTGAAACACCATTGCAACCTCATTTGATGTTGGCAAGTTTTAACAACGTTTATCAGTATGTCTGTCTCTTTTAAGCACCATATTGACCTTTGGCATTGGTAATTGATGTCTTTGTGCATGAAGTTGTTGTTCACTTTCTACTTCTGCCAATTTTTTATAAGCTTTACTGTAGGGGTTATTGTCCATAATGTTATTTAGATCTATAAAAACACCGGGTATGCATATTTTATTTTCTTCCAGCTGCATACGTTGGTCAACAGCTTCCATTGGATCTAGGACATATAGTTGAGCAAATTTTCTTTGCTCTCCTTCCTCTGGATGTTAATGTGGCCGATGATAAATTTGGCCTTGGACTTTAAAACAGTAAGGACCAAGTCCTGGTACATTAGCAGCTAATGTTGCCCCCATAGAGACAAAGGATATGGCACTATTGTAGGATCTTATGTTTGTCTTAAAATGTTTATAGTTTGGAAAAGTAGGTTCAGTCATAATGTTTTGTAGATTGGAAATTATTTTCTTTCTGGAAGTTTGAACTTGCCTTTTTGACAGCAACTAATAAATTGGCCATCTCTGGGTCTCTCCTGTTTAAAATAATACGCCTCACAAAACTGACATTGAGTAGTCATGTCCCCACAACTATGAACCTCTATTGCTAAAGACTTGAGTAAAGGACAATTTGCAAAGCATATAGCAGTTTGACCCGCTAATTGTACTTGGCCTGTGCATTAACCCTTTATTATGCCTAGATTGTAGATCAATTAGATGCATTATATGATATCTAATGCTATTAGGACTATTATTCCTCTTAGTATGTATGGATTTATTGCAGGTTAACTATCGCTCATTAGTTTACAACTATAGTAATGTGACACTAATGTGATGCATGTGGATGTCCCCTAACCCCAACCATTGAAAACACACCGACATGGTGAGAACAGGATAACACAGCGTTATTTTTGGACACAGACCACAATCAGCAGTGGTCAAGACTGTGCATTCACAGAACGGTATAACAAAACTTTATTTTTGGACACAGACCGCAATCAGCAGTGGTCAAGACTGTGCATTAATATCATGGGTGTGGTGTGGGCATGTCCCGAGAGAGCAAGGGGCTAAATAAAAAAAAGGGGATACCTACAGGGGTCAATCTAATAGTCTAGAATAAGCATGTTGCTTAGCACCTACCAGGGTCACATGCTGCAACCGGAACCAGAAATCTCTCCATTTAACTGAA
The DNA here is from genome assembly GCA_027410445.1 of Discoglossus pictus. Lineage (NCBI taxonomy): Eukaryota > Metazoa > Chordata > Amphibia > Anura > Alytidae > Discoglossus > Discoglossus pictus. The sequence goes on along the minus strand of CM050166.1, from coordinate 240,220,597 downwards.
GAAACCATTAGAGTGCATGGCACTTACAACTTGTCTGGATCTGTTCAATTGAACAAATGATTCAACCTCTGGACTGTGTAATCCAATCCAGTTTCACACATACAGTATGGTGTGTGAAATTGCCCACAAAAATGAATGGTCAACAAAAAACAAAAAAGGCGGAGGAGGCTAAAAAAAAATAATGACAATGCATGTACAGTAAAGTGCTAAATACTGTACCAATATACCAACTCACCTGATTCCCATCTGCAAGCATTACTAACTATTAGCTACAGTAGGTCTCTGGATAATGAGTAATATGGGCAAATACCCATTAATATGGACAGGACACAAAGGTCAGCAGCCACATTCACTGTTTCTTACATCAGACCCAAAGATCTGTTCTCAGACCGATATTGAGGTCAGGATCACATGCTTTATTAGTGCATATATTAATGCTGGCTGTCATTAACATGCCATTGGGAGACTTTGCAAGTCCACCGCCATAGCGGTATTAGTCTACATTTCAGCTAACAATAATCATGTCTGAGATATCTGGCAATATGATAGCTTTAAGATTGTGGGAGCTACATGTTAAGGAGGGGGCTGTCATTGGAGTAATATCTACCTGAGAGGCACTGGGAAAACCTTACGCCTCATATAATTCCTCCACAATACTTGCAGATGTAGGAGATGCCTTCATGGGCCTGAATTGTACCTAAAACAAAACAAATGGAAAGAAAAACATAAAGAGAAAACATAAAATCTAAGGGCCTAAAAAAAAAGGGGATTGCAGCATCCCTTCCCAACAGCATTCCCCAGTGACCATCAATTGGTGGCATGTTCAACCGAACCCTACGTGTCCACAGAGAAGAGGATCATGGACCATGTGATGGGAGGTAGCCATCTGCATACAAAATGTCACCATCACATAGGCAAAGATCCAAAACTCTGTAGCCAGGCTAGATGAGGTCAGCATTGTGACCAATAGATTGTCTCTGAGGAGTGCTGTTGAGAAGGCACAATTATGTCCACAGCCCCTAGGTCCTCCTCCGCTTGGGCACAGGACCTGCCTCGTCCGCGGCCGGACGCCGTCTCCTTGTTGGTGGTGGGGGAGCAGGAGGAGGTAGTGGCACCACGGGTGGTGGTGGCGACGGAGGCATGGTGGAAGGAGAGGAGGGGCCAGGCTGCTGTTGGCTGGTGACCTGCCCCGTTCCCAGCAGCCTGACCAAATGCTGCTCCAGCCTACGATGATGGCTCCTCTCCTCCCTAAAGCGCCTGTCCTGGCTGTGCCTCATGCCAGAGATGTTGGCATCAATCCTCCTCACGACAGCCAACAACTCCAGCAGCGCAGCCTCGGTCGTTGGTGGTGGGGGGGGCTCGGGTCCTGCTGGCAGGGCCGGGTGGGAAGATGGCGGGGACAGAGTGGGGAGGATCTGGGACCCGGCTGGAGACAGGGTCTCTGATGTTGGTGTCCCCGGTGGCTCAGAGTGTGGGGAAGGAGGAGCTGTGGCATATTCCACTCCTTCTGAGGGCCCCGGCGACATGGCAAGTCTTTGGAGGAGGGGGACAGTCGGGCTCTGGACAGGGGGGCTGTCAACGACCACGACCTCCCCCTCCGAAGAGCTAGGGCCCTCGGATGAGCCTGTAGCCTCCTCCCCCTGAGCGGTCTCCTGCGGGGCGGGGGCTGACGGCCCCGCTCGTGGCTCATCACTGGACCCAGACCTCCTACTGGATGCTGAAATAGAGAAAAGAAAGGTACATGTCATTAGTATGCTGATCAATACATTGATATGTTTTCACTCCTAACTATCTGACATCTAGGCCTGAACATGGATGATTCTCCTAATTGCAACTCCCATTAGCTCTCATTTGCTAGATTGGATCTATTCTTTGGTTTCTTGTCTTGACCTCTCCTGGCTCCTAACACTGTCTGGATTTTTCCTGTGGTTTCACTCCTAACTATCTGACATCTAGGCCTGAACATGGATGATTCTCTTAATTGCAAATCCCATTAGCTCTCATTTGCTAGATTGGATCTATTCTTTGGTTTCTTGTCTTGACCTCTCCTGGCTCCTAACACTGTCTGGGTTTTTCCTGCGGTTTCAATCCTAACTATCTGACATCTAGGCCTGAACATGGATGATTCTCTTAATTGCAACTCCCATTAGCTCTTATTTGCTAGATTGGATCTATTCTTTGGTTTCTTGTCTTGACCTCTCCTGGCTCCTAACACTGTCTGGATTTTTCCTGCGGTTTCACTCCTAACTATCTGACATCTAGGCCTGAACATGGATGATTCTCCTAATTGCAACTCCAATTAGCTCTCATTTGCTAGATTGGATCTATTCTTTGGTTTCTTGTCTTGACCTCTCCTGGCTCCTAACACTGTCTGGATTTCTTATGCGGTCTGTAACTGCATAGGCTGCATTGGGCGCACCAGTACATGGACTCTATTGCTTAATTACTCTTGGGGTGGCCAGGAATGACAGTGATTTGTCAGTTTCATGGATTTAATGACACTTCCATCCATCCCTTGTTAATTCCATGGAGCTGACATGTCAGTGTCCTTGTTGGTCACCATGTGTAATGTGTGTGATGCACATGTGGTGGCATGTTGGTGTATGTGATATTCACCTGAACTGGAGGCTGGGTCCTGCTGGGCCACCGGGGATGAAGCTCCAGCTGCGGGCGATGGTGTCAGAAAGTCCCTTGCGATCCTCTCCCACTCCTTATAGGCGAGACTGTGTCCCTCAGCTTCTCTGGCCATCTTCCTCTTCACCGTGGCCCTGATATCCACATATCTGTGCTTCAAGGACCTCAAGCCCCTAGGAACCGTTGACACCTCCTTCATCACTTGCACTACCTCCTTCCAAGCCTGAGCCTTAGGCCCAGGCTTCGCTTCCCTTGCAACAAGGATGACGGGCCGGTCATGGATCGCACTCAGGAGGACCACATTCTCCTGGGGCGTATAATTACAGGCCCTGCGCCTGCCCTTGCCAATAGCCCCTTGCTCTCTCGACTGTGCTCGGGGACCCTGGCCTCCCTGCACTCTTCCTGAGGCCTGTCCCTTCCCCAAACTACCCCGCCCCCTGGGAACAGGCCCCTTCCCCTCTGTCCCTCCTCTCTTAGTGCCTTTGTCTCCCTCCTCCTCCTCCTCCTCCTCCCCCCCTCTGGGGACCACTCCTCCTCCTCCAGGGACACCTCCTCCTCCTCCGGGGACACCTCCTCCTCCTCCTCTGGGGACACCTCCTCCACCCCCTCCGGGGACAACTCCTCCTCCTCCTCTGGGGACACCTCCTCCACCCAATGTGTACAGGGAGAGACTCACATTAGAGGGGTTAACTGATGGGGAGGTGTATGAGCGAGCGCGCCAACAGACTCAGCCAATTACATACGCACTTATAGTGCCGGCTGCCAAGTGCGTATGTAATTGGCTGAGAGTCCCAATGCGGGCCGCCAAGTGCGTATGTAATTGGCTGAGAGTCCCAATACATACGCACTGGGCGGCCCGCGTTGGGACTCTCAGCCAATTACATACGCACTTGGCGTCCCGCGTTGGGACTCTCAGCCAATTACATACGCACTTGGCGGCCCGCGTTGGGACTCTCAGCCAATTACATACGCACTTGGCGGCCCGTGTTGGGACAGCCAATTACATGCGGCCAAGTGCGTATGTAATAGGTTGAGAGGCTTCTTGACGTAAAATCATCAGCTGGAATGCCATGTAAAGATCCACAGGTGACCAATGGCAAAGCAGAAATTAACGTGCCTAATACCAGGTCATGCAATCAACAAGCTATATAACCCCATCCCCAACAAGTCATCAGCATGTCTGAAACAGCATGGATGATCATGTGAGAGGGATGATGGCCAGGATGAGTGGGCGTATGAGGTTGAGATGCTTTTGTGAAGCTCACCTAGCACAGTATGAAGACCAGGAAGCAAGGTGTGTGATTGAGGGGGTGATGGGGAGTGGCAGAGAGGAGTGTCTGGGAGTGAATGAGGGTGTGAGTGGTGATGTGATCCATGCTGGGGCAGAACCAAGCCAGGCAAGGGAATTACCACAGGCCATGCCTAGTATCGTGGGGGTGGATCAGGGAGGAGAGAGAGCTCCAGTAGCACAGGGACAGAGGGATATAGGGCCACCTGCACCCAGGGAGGCTGACAATGTTGTCGGTGATCAGCTGCTGGGGGGAGTACAGGATGTGGTGGCTCAGGCAGAAGGGGGGGAGCCTGACCAGGAGCCTGACCAGGAGCCTGACCAGGAGCCTGTGAGGAGGCGGGCACCCAATGTGTACAGGGAGAGACTCACATTAGAGGGGTTAACTGATGGGGAGGTGTATGAGCGTTTTCGGCTGACCCGTGCCAGTATTGGGGAGCTCTATGAGGTTCTCAGAGCGGACCTGGAGCCTCGCTAAGGGGCAAATAGAGCCATCCCAGGAATGACACGGATGTTAGTTGCAATACACCTCCTTGCTTCTGGGAGCTTTCAGACCACCCTGAGCATAGCCGGAGGAATGTCTCAGCCAAGCCTCTCGAATTGTCTGCGTGCATTCCTCCGTGCTATTGGTCGGAGAGCTGCCAGATACATCAGTTACCCTAACACTGCTGAAGAGATCTCGAAGGTGAAGTTCGATTTCTTCCAATTAGGAGGTATCCCCAATGTGCTTGGTGCTATTGACTGTACACACGTGGCACTGATACCTCCTAGCGCTGTACAGAAATCGTAAACATTATCATTCAATCAATGTCCAGGTTGTTTGCGATGCGAACATGTGCATACAAGGTGTGTATGCAGGTTTCCCGGGAAGTGCTCACGACGCCTATATCCTGCGTGCATCCGGAATATCTGACATCTTTGAGTCCGGCAGATTTCCATCCGGATGGCTACTGGGTGAGTACACATTAGTAATGGCAGTCAATCATATCTTACTATGACTGGATACAATAACACATACGGTACATCATGTTTCCCTCTATTGCTCTGATGTTCACATGTGCATTACGGAGTAATACTCCCAAAGCCAGAACAGAATAGCTCATTGATGGCCAGAACCCTGTGTTAGCTTGGCCAAACAGTATGCACAACAACATATGCCAAAAACCCCACAATTGATTAATCATTAGGTTTATGTTCTGATGCATTCCCTTGTATCCTGTGACATGGACATCTCTAGCCTACATAACGTGTTGTGTGTTATTGTAAGGGCTATGTAAGTGAGATGACTTCAGAATTCATCTGATAGAGGAGAATTAATAGTGTTTGGCAAACTTTTTCTTGCCTGAATATATCCCGGAATAAACATGAATTAGCTTACCTTGAAGTTATCAAAATCTCCAAAGTCTTTTGGCATTTGCGTTTGATCGTGTCCGCCCCTGGGAAATTCCACCTGAATTAGCATCACATTTACGTTCACAAGAATACACTATCACGCTTCACCTCAGACCTCTGGCATGTGCTCGTTACAAGAACTGCAACAGTGACTTCCTGCTCTCTACCAGAAGGGTCGCAATATGTACCCTGTTGTATTTCGCTTGTATCTCCGCCTCATGTAAGTGTCCTGTGGGTGTGAACATCTAGATTTTCCATTTGTGGAAATCACATTGTAATTGATCTGAAGCTTCAGATAGAATACATGTGTTAATACCGTACTAATTATTCTATCAGATGCATTCATGATCCATCTCCCTTACATATATCTTTAACTGTGTATTAGCCACAGGGATGTGTTGATAGGTCATGATGACGATATTTGGCCATATGCTTTGTCAAACATCACAACATCCTATTCATATCAACATCATATTTTATTTCCACCAGGTGATGCAGGATATGGGTGTTTGCCGTGGTTGTTGACCCCTGTGAGCAATCCCCATACTCGGGCAGAGGCGCGGTATAATGCTGCGCATAAAACCTGCCGGAATGTAATTGAGCATACCTTTGGTCTACTAAAGATGCGCTTCAGATGTTTACATTCCACTGGGGGGGCTCTACAATACAAGCCCCAGAAAGTTTGTCGCATCATCGTTGCCTGCTGCTGTCTGCACAATATAGCAGTACAGGCCAACTGTCTGGGGGACATTGATGCGGCTCCGCTACCTGGGGAGGAAGAGCCTTTATTTCCCCCTGAAGTGGATAATCTGCAGGGGTCACAACAACGTGCCCGCCTAATTCGTGAGTACTTCACATGTAAGTACATACCCAATATGCATGGAACACAGTCTAATGTATCTGGATTATGCCTAACTCCCAAATCCACCTTTATCCATCGCCCTTGTCATACAGAATTCCAACCAGTCCACAGTAGAGGAGAGTTCCCTGATGTTGTCGATGTTTGTACCCTGGAACAAGCCACATGGTCAGTTATAGGTAAGTAAGCACACATTCCCATACACATCTTAAGTACTGACGGTTAGAAACATCAATGGCATAGATAATTTGAGTGGATTATATATCCCACTATGTCAATGTATATATGCCCCACGTTACATTGTTATCTAGTAATTTAGATGGAAAAAAGACTTTAGTCCATCAGGTTCAACCTCTATAGATCTATGATCTGCAATACGCAGAATTATTGTTAATTGATCCAGAGGAAGTCACCGAAGAACAAAATGTGAAGCTTTGCCAATTGTCTACACAGGGCAGAAAAATATAACATTCCTTCCTGAGCCCAGATACTGGTGATCGGATTCATCCCTGGATCAATACTCCCTATCTATTTATCCAGGATAGCCCCTAATGCCTGTTTGGTTTTGTAATGTAAAAAGATACCCAATCCCTTTTTAAAGTCACCTACAACCTCTACGGACCAGGATTGTTCACATTGTCTGATCCTGACAAACCACATGAAATGGGATCCAAATGTCGTTGAAAAATACCATACACACATACTTTGTCTAATTTGTGACTGTAATCCTAACATCATATTAACCTTACAGAGCTGCTGTCGTGTGTCAACTCTTCTTTCAACAACCTAGACATGGAAAAACATGACCAGCAACAGAACTGCTACATCAATGTAAGCTACATAGCGAGTATTTGTGTAATAATATGGCCACGTATGCTGAAGGACACAAATAACACATCAATCACTTTATTAATATCGGCCTATCTTTTTCCAGAATGCAGCAGATAGGTAAGCGGTGATAACTAATGACGATCCAAAGCGCACGTCTCCTGGTGGAACAAATCACCTCGTGGATGAGCTTGGGACTGCGTCCAAGGTAAAAAAACACATTTGGCTCTCCAAAGATGCATTAATGTGTAATCTATGTGATATTCCTACATCATTACCCAGATGAGTATCTCGTTTCATATGTAGGGAAAGAACAGTGAAGACGTTTGTCTGAAATGAGCAACATATATCGGTACAGTGGATCGAAAAGGTCTAAAGTCTACACACCCCTGTTAAAATGTCATGTTTCTGTGCTGTCAAAAAATGAGATCAAGATCATTTCTAAACTTTTTCCACCTTTAATGTGACCCATAAACTGTACAACTCAGTTGAAAAACAAACTGAAATCAGTTAAGTAGAGTGAAGAAAAAATCAAAAAAGAAAATCACATGGTTGCATAGGTATGCACACCCCTAAACTAATACTTTGTTGAAGCACCTTGTGATTTTATAACAGCACTCAGTCTTTTTGGGTATGAGTCTATCCGCATGGACCATTGTGACTTTGCAAGATTTGCCCACTCTTCTTTGCAAAAACACTTCAAATCTGTCAGATTGCAAGGGCATCTCCTGTGCACAGCCCTCTTCAGATCACCCCACAGGGATCCAGGTCTGGGCTCTGGCTGGGCCATTCCCAAACTTTAATCTACTTCTGGTGAAGCCATTCCTTTGTTAATTTGGATGTATGCTTTGGGACATTGTCATGCTGAAAGATGAAGTTCCTCTTCATGTTCAGCTTTCTAGCAAAAGCCTGAAGGTTTTGTGCCAATATTGACTGGTATTTGGAACTGTTCATAATTCCCTCTATCTTAACTAAGGCCCCAGTTCCAGCTGAAGAAAAACAGCCCCAAAGCATGATGCTGCCACCACCATGCTTCACTGTGGGTATGGTGTCCTTTTGGTGATGTGCAGTGTTGTTTTTGCGCCACACATATCTGTTGGATTATGGCCAAAAGGTTCAACCTTGGTTTCATCAGACCATAACACCTTTTCCCACCTGCTTTTGGGAGACTTCAGATGTGTTTTTTGCAAAATGCAGCCTGGCTTGGATGTTTTTCTTTGTAAGAAAAGGCTTTCATCTTGCCACTCTACCCCATAGCCCAGACATATGAAGAATACGGGAGATTGTTGTTACATAGATCACACAGCCAGTACTTGCCAGATATTCCTGCATTTCCTTTAATGTTGCTGTAGGCCTCTTGGTAGCCTCCCAGACCAGTTTACGTCTGGTCTTGTCATAAATTTTGGAGGGAGCTCCAGTTCTTGGTAATGTCACTGTTGTGCCATATTTTCTCCGCTTGATGATGACTGTCTTCACTGTGTTCCATGGTATATCTAATGCCTTGGAAATTCTTTTGTACCCTTCTCCTGACTGATACCTTTTATCAATGAGATCCCTCTGATGCTTTGGAAGCTCTCTGTGGACCATGGCTTTTGCTGTGGGATGCGACTAAGAACATTTCAGGAAAGACCAACTAGAGCAGCTTAACTTTATTTGGGGTTAATCAGAGGCACTTTAAATGATGGAAGGTGTATGCTAACTCCTATTTAACACGATTTGGAATGTGATTGCTTCATTCTGAACACAGCTACATCCCCAGTTATAAGAGAGTGTGCAGACTTATGCAACCACATTAGTTTTCTTTGTTTTTTTCTTCCCTCCACCTTACAGATTTCAGTTTGTTTTACAATTGAGTTGTACAGTTTATATGTCACATTAAAGGTGGATATAGTTCTGAAATTATTTTTCATTGGCTAATTTGTTTACAGTAGTGTGTAGACTTTTTATAACCACTGTAAGTGACGAAGTAAGCGCTCCGGGAGCATGTGCAATGTAAATATTGACATGTTCCTTTTATGTTTCAGATTGCAAAGATGAGTCCCTTTCCACGGTCAGAACAAGGAATGATGAGCATTCCCACGTTCCAGGACTATGATATTGTCACATTGCATCAGGTATGTTAAGATGTCAGTCATCATGTGTTGCATCGGGTGTTATATCATATCTTCTACATCGATTTATATGTACCTATTGCTTTCGATCTGCCATTCTCTCCTCTACTTGGACTATTGGGAAGCCTGTATCATACTTCCTTCCAGATCTCTTCCTCAGTGCTGATGTGATCCTCCCTGTACATATGGGGAACAGTAACTCTAGCCTTGGAACATAACTGTTAATGAGGTTCCGTTTACCTTCAGTTATGAATATGCAACAGCAGATAATAGAGATGCTCATTCACAGAACAGAATACACCTCGAACTGGCCAGTTTGTTGGTAGTTCTGCTAACACCTGAAATTATTTGGAACACACTGATATGGTCCTGGTCAGGTTCCCATCTGAGTGTCCAAACTTAGGTATGTAGAGTCTTCTCTCATAGTGCCATTTCCAGTGACATGACCTACGGGGGTTCTAACATTGACTGATTGAGCACTTCTACCTCTGCAGTTGCATAGGAGTGTGTGTTGCGCGCACACACAAGACTACAGATTACTTCTCCCCATGAGCATATCTCCTTCTGTATTGTTTCGTTTGAATATTCAATGTTATCCTGATATATTTAACAATATAACTGATATTGCCTCACGTTGGATGATGCACTGTATCTCCCTCCCTCAACTGATCATCTATACCAATGTCACCCCCCCTGCGTGCATTCTGGCCCCATGTCCCTATTTCCGTGTGTTACTGGAACTCTGTATCCTACCCACCTCCACCATGATACTGATCAGGCCTGTGGTAATTTGTCACTGTGTGGCTTTGTGAACAATTAAACCGTTTTTTTTCACTCAATGTTTGTGTAATCCTGTATATTTACCATGTAACAAGTCAATTACCCTGAAAGTCAGATGTGCTCAGCACCATCAGTTAGTGGTGTAACTATTCGGGGCAATCTGCGTTGACATTACTACATAATCATGAATGTCGATTCATATCATTCAAGTTGAGCCCTTCAAGTCATTATATACAACCCTGCATGTCTCTAGACATGATTTCAGAATTCACACCCCTCCGACTTGCACCTACATGTATATTGGCAAGGTACAGATTAATGTAGCATATGTATCTATGTAAACACACACAGATATATGTATTGAACAATGACACTTCATTCTATCTGTATTCTCACAACTAGAAAGCATGATATGGTACAAACACACAGAAACAGTGATAACAGTATAACATAATCATACTTTATTTCATACACAGAGTACAAACAGAAATGGACAAGACTGTGCATTAATATCATGTGTGTGTTGTGAAGAGATCCTAGTATGGCAAGGGGCTGTGGCAAATCTGAGGACATCTGAAGAGGAAACAGACAACATCATCAGGGTAATGCATAGCATCTCCTAGGGTCACATGTGGTCAGGACCCCACAGTAACCAACAGCATATAACACGACATCTAATCAACATAACCATTAATGCGCATACCACAACCATATGGTTGCCAGAATAAACAGACACTATAAAACAGGGATCATGTCATACTAAGCGATTTCACACACAGTGTAAATTGGTCAATAGATGATATGAATCTGGAAAACAGAGGTACGAGGTGTTAGAACAATCATAAGCTGTTATTAGAGTACATTGTTTTTGCTTTTGACACTACTATAAACCAACTAACATGAACATCATCTCCGAGCAGTAAGAACCATATTTATTCTATCCTGTTCAGTCAGCCTTCCAGGAATATGCTTAGGATGTGGAATACGACAAGGCATGCTTCACTGTGAACACAATCCTTCAGCAAAATGTACTATCACTATCTATGTGGAATAGTTGTGCCATGCTGATATCACATCTCACTTCTAAATGGGTAGTACCAAGGCCAGACAGATTACACTGTTCACATTACCGCTAAACACATGCACATTGATCATGAAGTCAAACCCAGGAAATTGCCACTTTGGTTTGGATGACATGAAAAAACTGAAGCCGATTTCATAATGTTAACGGGATAGAATGCTATAAAACCTTATGTGGAATTGCTGGTTTGGATTAGCAGATAGTAATGGGACTGTGCAACTCTATAGCCTGGACACTGATCATTATAATGGAAGATCACACAGTCATGTTTCTTAGTGAAAAGATATGTAGTCATATATTTCATTTCAGAGCCATCTGCAATGGGGAATATTACTGATAGAATGCCCGTTGGGAACTGGTTTGTGTGTTTACTCACATGATGGTATTGTACTGCTTGAAGATGAAGAAAATGTCTTCATAGTTGTGAGAGTTGGCTATTAACACCTACAAAGACAAAAACAATGTCTCATTCCGAACAATATTATGATTAAATACAGCATTTAAGCTCAAGGTCAATCCACATTGAACATCAATTGTTAAAATGTTCAACATAACCAGACATGTACACACTCTGTAGCCAATATTATGTCAACATGTATAACAATCAGTATTCTGTGAGGAGTGGTCAGGAGGCCCTCTCGGATGGTCCTAACACCTCCTACTCTGAGTTAGCGGGCCCCCACCGTCTGTGCCCGCGGCCCGTCTCCCTCTTTCACGCCGTGGTGTGGGATCAGGGGGTGCCACTACAGCAGGTGGCTGGGGTTCATGGGTGGGCGATGTCTGAGATGAGGAGGCAGACATCTCAGGTTGAGATTGGACAACCGAAGGCTGGAGAGGTATGGGCTGGCAAAGGAGATTACGCAACAATGCGCGTCTCTCCCGGCTTGCGCGTTCCTCATATCTCTCCATCCTTCGGTTGTGCCTCCTCATCTCAGCATATATAGCACGTGTGGTGGCTGAGATCACCCTATTTCCAGCCAGGATGGCCCTGCTAACAACCAATTGTCTTTCGCTAATGTCCAGCATTTGCCTTGCTCGCTGGCTTTGGGCCTGGTTCTCTTCTTCGATGTGAGCCATGATGTACCGTAATTGGCCAGGGAGATGTGGCAGAGGGCCTGGAGGTCTGGCGGCTGGTGGCTGGGCTGCTGGCGGCTGGGCGGCTGGCGGCTGGGCGGCCGGCGACTCCGCGGCCGGCGACTCCGCGGCCGGCGACTCCGCGGCCGGCGACTCCGCGGCTCTTCCTCCCGGGGCACTTGGGGCCGGGGCACTTCCTCCCGGGGCACTTGGGGCCGGGGCACTTCCTCCCGGGGCACTTCCTCCCGGGGCACTTGGGGCCGGGGCACTTCCTCCCGGGGCACTTGGGGCCGGGGCACTTGTGGCCGGGGCACTTGCTCCCGGGGCACTTGGGGCCGGGGCACTTGTGGCCGGGGCACTTCCTCCCGGGGCACTTGGGGCCGGGGCACTTCCTCCCGGGGCACTTGGCGCCGGGGCACTTCCTCCCGGGGCACTTGGGGCCGGGGCACTTCCTCCCGGGGCACTTGTGGCCGGGGCACTTCCTCCCGGGGCCCATGGTGGAGCCCAGGCTGAGTGCGGTGCCCCGTATGACGGCGGAGCACAGTATGAGGGGGGAGCCCAGGGTGAGGGCTGTGCCCAGGGTGATGGCGGAGCCCATGATGAGGGCGGAGCACCAGATGAGGGTGGAGCCCATGATGAGGGCGGGGCACCAGATGAGGGTGGAGCCCATGATGAGGGCTGTGCCCATGATGAGGGCTGTGCCCATGATGAGGGCGGAGCCCAGGATGAGGGTGGAGCCACTGAGGGTGGAGTCGCTGAGGGTGGAGCCGCTGATGGTGGAGCCGCTGAGGGTGGAGCCGCTGAGAGTGGCACAGGATGGTGTGGCTGCTGCAGGCCTTGATGTGGCCACGCCGAAGAGGGCCCGGGCATCACTTCCCGCTCCGTATGAGCAAGTGATGTGGATGGTCCCGGGCCCTCCTGAATGTCCTGGCCCACTTCAGCCCTTCCTGCCTCCTCCTCTTCTGAATCTGTGGATACTGCAATGGAATAAACATATATTTCAGTTGGCTTCCATACACAATTGCAAGCTATGCATTTACATATCATTGACATCATGGTCACCTGTGAGTGACTGTGGTGCTTGTGTTACACAGATGAGCCACGGGCTGCATAATGAGCATTGTGGATCATGGCTCATATGAATGTGTACTGCATGTGCCTCAGACACGTGCTCTGCTGCATCTCCTGTGCAGTGTGTGAGACTGACCAATCTGACCAGTTTCCAGCAATAGTTATTAATATGCAGCTGAGACATGGGCCAGGTTAGGACAGTATATGACACACATGCAGTGCTACAGAGTCTGTATCCACATATGCCGCACAGCCAAATCTTTAGTCACGATCGCAGTGGAGGCCAAAGTCAGGCCTGCATTTGGGGATAGCCATGCTGCATCCAGCTGAGAATATCATTCTCCAAGTCATTAAGTCTAATTGACTCATCTGTTCACATCACGGAAATCCACATATCCAGGCCTGTGCGCAGCCCAGCAGGTTTGACTTTGGACCCCCTGCTCTATTGCAATCAATCTGGATATAATTCAAAATTGACAAATTATGAACAGGATAGGTTTGCTACCAGGACTGAAATGGTTATTGTCGCACCATACATTTTTAGTCAACCATCGGGCTTACAGTGCTATTGTATGTGAATTATCCCTGTGTGTGGCCAGGGGTGTAGGAGGCCATATAATTCTTGAGCAAGGGTGGGCAGGTTTGTGTCTGGAGGGCCACACAGGTGAGCCAATCGCCTTTTCAGTCATCCAGATTGACTCACCTGTGCCCAAAAAGGATATCTTGAAAGTCCGGCATGTATGTGGCCCTCCTTACCCACCCCTGTTCTAGAGGGATACAGCTCATTATATACAACAGCCAGAACACAAGCCTATTTATACATACATACATACATACATACAGCATGATATCCTGAAAGTCCGGCATGTATGTGGCCCTCCTTACCCACCCCTGTTCTAGAGGGATACAGCTCATTATATACAACAGCCAGAACACAAGCCTATTTATACATACATACATACATACATACAGCATGATATCCTGAAAGTCCGGCATGTATGTGGCCCTCCTTACCCACCCCTTTTCTAGAGGGATACAGCTCATTATATACAACAGCCAGAACACAAGCCTATTTATACATACATACATACATGCATACAGCATGATATCCTGAAAGTCCGGCATGTATGTGGCCCTCCTTACCCACCCCTGTTCTAGAGGGATACAGCTCATTATATACAATAGCCAGAACACAAGCCTATTTATACATACATACATACATAAATACATACATACATACAGCATGTTATCTGCAGGCTTTTAGACAGCCTATCCCCCCACAATCTCAGCCAACCATGTGTGTTATATGATACTCACGTTGCAGGGTGTTAGGACGATCTGTGTCCATCTGCCCTGGTATTCCCACCACAGATTCAGAAGGGATGAAGCGCATCACTGTCCTCTCCCATTCCTTGTAAACAAAAGTGACCGCGGGCCCACCACCAGTCTGACGTGCTTCTGCTGCCTCATCGGACATCTTTCTTTTCACAGCCATCTTTACATCGTCGAACTTGTGCCGCACTGCCCTCCAGTCCCTATTAGTAACCCCTACTGCCGACACAGCTCTGCCAATTTGGGACCAGGCCTGGCGCCTCTGGCTGGCATAAATGTCTCTGCCACCACATATAATCCCCTGGCTGGCACAGATTTCCCTGAGGAGAACCTGGATCTCCTCTGGGCTATAATTGGGGGCCCTGGGCCTTGCCACAACCCGTTGCCTGACAGACGGTGCCTGGTCTTCCTGTTCTATCCCTGGGGCCGCTCCCTCATCCCCACTACCTCCCACCAAGGGATCAGGCCCCTGACCCTCTGCCCCTTCCACTTGAATTCCTAGCTCTGGGGGCACTTCCCTCCCCCCCCTGCTCTCCTCCTTGCTCTCCTCCTCCTCCTCCTCTCCCTCCACCTCCTCCTTTCCTTCCTCCTCCTCTCCCTCCTCCTCCTCTCCCTCCTCCTCCTCCTCTCCCTCCTCCTCCTCCTCTCCCTCCTCCTCCTCTCCTCCTCATCCTCCTCCTCTCCTCAGATGTTCTCTTCACTCTCCTCTGCGCCTCTCTTGCCTTACCACCTCCTCTCCTCTAAACTCCTCTGAAAATAAACGATAAATCAAGATAATCTTTGTGTTGGTTTAGGAGGTAAAAAAGGATGCAAGTATTATGTGTAGTATTATGTGTGGGGGGAGGGGGGGAAGGTCTTGGGGGGGGGGGGGTGTAGGTGTGCAGTGGCCTACCACTAGGTGTAGCTATGTGTATGTATTACTCTATGTGTGTGAATTATGTGATATCAGTAATTATGTGTATTGTAAACAAAGGGTTAAATTATCTGCTAGTTCAAAAATTGAAATTCTCTCCTCTCTCCTCTCTCTTCTCTCTCTCCTTGCTCACCAAAAACCCACCAACGCCTAGACCTGTGTGTCTACTTGCAAAAGCTCCAGCACAGTCAATTATTTTCTGTTTTGGCTCCCTTTTAAAGGCATACTGCCGTCAGGTTAAGTGGTACGTATCACGTATTTAGCGCTCTTTTCATACGCAAAGTGATCCGAGATATCGTAACTCATGCGCAAATACGAACGTGTACGCATTCGCATCCATCGCTCGTATCTCGCAGCACTTGGAATTTAATAGCGTCGGAATTGGTTTCATTTTTAGACTACGTAGGACTTGCGTTTTCACCTATTATTTCCGCAGCTCGAATTTAATAGGGCCCTTTGTTTTTTTGGTGGCTTTTTTGGTATCTCTTTTATTTTTTCAGGTAAAATGTCATCTGATGTTTGAGGAACAGGTTTTAAATGCTTTATTTGCTTAGTAGCTTTTTTGGGCGTATCTTTAATTTTTGCAGCTGAAAGTCTTTTGCTCGCAAGTCTTTTGCGTTATTTTTCTCGTCTAATTTCTTTCTCCTCTGGTGTCTGCTGGTCGGCCCATCTCTCTTGTCTTTGTCTAGTTTGACGTATTTTCTTTTCTTTTTTGCTCTCGTTAGTAGCCATTTTAATCTGTTAAAGTATTTTTTTTTATAATTAGTTTAGTATGAGATGTTAAGTTTGTTTTTTATATTTTTTATTATCAACAGTTGGTTTATATGTGCTTGTAGTTTATTGTAGTGGTAGTTTCTTTTTATTGTTAAATAAGTGTATTTTATTTTTTTGGTCTTACTTTCTTTGGTAGGTTGAAATGTTTGCCTTACATGAATAGCACAGGGAAGAAACTGACACTATACCTTCTTCTACATGTAGTAGTTAATTACAATTTATATTTTAGTTGTTTTGTCAATTTATTTTTTTGTTGTACTTTTAACTTACAGGCATAGTAGAGGGCAAAAATTAGTCTTTGTAATTTTTACTACAGGGGATTGTCATAATAGTATTTTTATATTTTATTTGAAAGCTTATATGTTCGGTCAATGATTTTTTATTTTTTTTCCTTGGGGTATTAGTACTATTTGTTGTAGTATTCTATTTTATGTGTGTGTTTAGGTTTTATGCTTAATATTGTACATTACGACTGGTAATTTAGAATGACAAATTTTATTTAGTCTATGTTTTGAGACTTTTGTGGACTATGCTGTTTTCTTTTTTTTTTTGGCTAGATTGAAGTTTGGATTTACTGTTAAACATTATTGTCCATAACAGATAAATAAGAGGTAAATAAGAAATGTGTCAGTAATATTTTGGTAAAAGTTGTAGTTAGTGGTTGTTCTTCTTTTTTTTTTTTCTGTTGACATGGATGCAGAGCAAACATGTTTATTTAGTTTTCTCTTGTTTTACTTGTTATACTGTACCTTGGTTGAAGTGTGATTTCAAGCAGAATCTTTGTTGGTCCTCTGTTGAAAGTCTTCGTCCGATGGTCTTTGCGGGGAACTGCGTCCCTCGCTGCGCGAGCCCGCAAGCATTAGCAACAACTCGTATGCTCACAACTATATATGTGATTTCATTCTAAGTGCTTAGATATTTTAATATATTATTTTAACTTAGCCTGTAACCTCCATACAACAACATTCAGAAAAGAGACTGCTACAAACTCTGTTACATTGGAATAGTGAACATCCTCTTCCTCTAAAACAAGGAATACTGATCTGTCAGTATATCCGATTAAAAGGAAATTGTGACACAGAATCTGATTTTAAAGAGCAGGCAGATGAAATAAGACAACGCTTTAAAGAGCGTGGTTATCCAAATAGGACTCTCAAATTTGCTTATAAAAATGCACTTGAAAAGGATAGATTGCAACTGCTATACAATCATACCACAAAAGAAAACAAAGTCAGATGTATAATGACGTACGGCTCAGAAAATAAAAAAATCTGTCATATAATGGAAAAATACTGGCACTTGTTAAGTGAGGACACAGTCCTGAGAGAAGTTATATCAGAAAAGGTGTCTATGACATTCAGACGGGGAAAAAGCGTGCTAGAAAAATTGACGCATAGCCTGTTCTCTCTAACTCAGGAAGAAGGTGGCTACAACATATAAATGGACTTTACCGATGTCTACGGTGTAAAGCCTGTGAATATATTAAAGTTGAGCAAGCATTCATACACCCCTCATCAATATTCAAGTATCCTTTAAAACAGTTTTCAACTGATCCTCTATGTTTGTAGTTTATGTCATAGTTTGCAAGTGCAATAAAATATATGTAGACAAAACTGACCGTCAGATCAGAAAAAGAATATTAGAACACGCTGGGTCAGTAAGAAATCATCTTGAAACACCAGTCTCCAAACACATTAAACTATATCAGGGGTCCTCAAACTATTTAAACAGGGGGCCAATTCACTGTCCCTCAGACACTGTTGGGGGCCGGACTATAGTTTGAAAAAAAATATGAACAAATTCCTATACAGTATATATATATATATATATATATATATATATATATATATATATATATATATATATCCCTCCCTTCTCCCTCTTCCCTCTATTTCTCCCTCTCTCTCCTTTTCCCTCTCCTTCTTCCCTCCCATTTCCCTCTTCCTCCTCCCTTCTCCCTCTCTTCTATCTCTCCTTCGCCCTTCCTCTCCCTCTTGCTACTTCTCGCTCTCTCTACTCTCTCCCTTCTCCCTCTTCCCTCTCTCCTTTTCTCCCCCTCCTTATCCCCTCTTTTCTCCCTCTCTTCTATTTCTCCTTCACATTTCCTCTCCCTCTTGCTACTTCTCGCTCTCTCTACTCTCTCCCTTCTCCCTCTTCCCTCTCTCCTTTTCTCCCCCTCCTTATCCCCTCTTTTCTCCCTCTCTTCTATTTCTCCTTCACATTTCCTCTCCCTCTTGCTACTTCTCCCTCTCTCTTATATCTCTCCCTTTTCCTCTGCCTTTCTATTTCCGCTCTCCCTGCTCCCTCTATTATTCTCCATCTCCCTTCTTGCTCTCTCTCCTTCTCACTATCTCCCTCCCCATTTCCCTTTAACTTCTGCATTTGCCTATTTCTTCTTTCTCCCTTCCCGCTCTCCTTCTCCCTTCTGTCTCTCTCCCTCTATCCCCTTTCTCCCTCTCCCGTCTCTCTCGCCTTCTTTCTCTTCCTCTATCTTTCCTCTCTCTCCTTTCATTATCTCTCCATCTCCCTCTCTTTTCTCTTTCGCTCTCCCTCTGTCTCCTCTCTCTCGCTCTGTCTTCTCTCTCTCTCCTTTCTCCCTCTTTCTCTCCCTATCTCTCCCTCCCTATCTCTCCACCTCTCTCCCTCCCTCTCCTTTTTCTTCATCTCTCTCCCTTTCTCTCTCTCTCCCTCCCTATCTCTCTTTTTTCTCTCTCTCCTTTCTATCGCTCCCTCCTTTTTTCTCTCTCCCTGTGTCTCCCTCTCCTATCTCACTCTCTGCCTTCATATCTCTCCTTTCTCTCTCTGTTCATCTCCTTCCCTTCTTCCTCTTTCCTTTTTATCGCATCCTCCCTATCTCTTCCCATGTCTCCCTTCCTCACTCTCTCTCTCTCTTCCTTTTCTCTCTCTCGCCATCCCTATCTCTCCTTTCTCTCTCTCTCTGTCCATCTCCCTCCCTCTTTTCTCTCTTTTCTATCTTTTCCTCTCTCTCTCCTCCATGTCTCTCTCTCTCTCCCTCACTCCTCTTGTCTCTCTACCTCACTCCCCCTTGTCTGTGTGTCTCTCTCTCCCTCACTCCCCTGGTCTCTTTACCTCACTCCCCCTTGTCTGTCTCTCTATCTCTCCCTCACTCCCCTTGGCTCTCTACCTCACTCCCAATTGTCTGTCTCTTTCTCCGTCACTCCTCTTGTCTATCTACCTCACTCCCCCTTGTCTGTCTGTCTATCCTTCTCTCTCTCCCTCACTCCCATCATCTCTCTACTTCACTCCCACTTGTTTGTCTGTCTCCCTCCCACACTCCCATTGTCTCTCTTCCTCACTACCCCTTGTCTGCCTGTCTGTCTGTCTCTCGCTCCCTCGCTCCCTCTTCTCTCTCTCTCCCTTGCTCCCCCTTCTCTCTCTCTCCTTCACTCCTTTTGTCTCTCTACCTACCTCCCCCTGTCTGTCTATATGTATCTCTCTCTTTCCCTCATTGCCCTCTTGCCTTACCTTGCCTTCATGCTGCCGGTGTGTGGCTCTTCCCCTTGGCAGCTCTTCCCTGGGTCAGCCCCTGCTCTGTCTAGTCAGATGACTGGGAAGTGATAGCAGGGGCTGTGGCTGTGGAGACACAGAGAGACGGAGAGGCCTGGGGAAAGGGGCAGGTGCACTTGGGCCTGAATGGTGGAGACAAAAAGACCAGACTGTTGATGCAGAATGTAAATGGATTTATATCTTGAATGCCCAAAGTCCGCATGGACTAAACAAGGATTTCTCATTCTCTGCTTTTCTATAGAGGTTACTCTTATTCTCTACTTTATGAAAAGATTTACATTAACAAAATGCCAAAATTAGTTGTGCATTCATCAAAAAGTTAGTAACTTAGTCCTATCATTCTAATGCAGTCCAGAATGGAGGGTAGAATGTATACCCCACAAATATTTATAAGAGATAAAGAAATAAGTGTCATTTCAAAACTACAAAAGGGAAGTGAAATTTCTTATAGCCCATATGAATCAACTCAATACACAGAAGAAATTCGACACACATGTATAAGTTGGGATAGATAGAGAAAAAATTGATTTGCATCCTAACCAATCCGGAGCACGAAAGAGTAGTAACAGTATCACAGTATTATCTGCATTGAAATGTATTAAGACACAGCATGCTGGTTTACAATGTAGTAACAGTATCGCAGTAATATATGCATGGAACTGCAATAGGTGTAGATTGCTTTGGATAAGAAAGAGTTCTCTGTGCCTTGGATTGTATATTAAAACATTTGCACTCTTAGGTGGATGAAGGACACCATAGATAGCATCTATTATTACACAAGTGGGTAGTAAAATTAATGGACACAATATCAGCCTTATTTAATTGCAATTCGGCCAATTGAATAAAGCTCTATTTAAGCACAGAGCATGTTTTTTTTACAGAATTGTTTAGTTAGTGAACTTCTATCCAAAAGCAAGGTCTTCACTAACTAAAAACTTCTGTAAAAAAATATGCCCTGTGCTTAAATAGAGCCCTATTCAATTGGCCGAATTGCAATTTAATAAGGCTGTATATTATTGATTGGGGCATCAATTGGCCACGTCTAGAAATACATCTGCATATATCATAAACACTAAAGGAAACAATTTTTATTCTAAGGAAGGCCAGTTTTCATAGGAAGCAGTCTCTCGTGACTTGCCAATTAGAGCTTTGTATGGATGGCCAGTCTTCACGTAGGAAGCAGTGTCTTGTGCCCTACTAATCAGAGCATTACGGTAGACAGTATGATGCACACTGGTGGGTGTAGCTAAACTCAAATTACAAAAACTGCAAAAAGCGGCCTCTTGATGGTGGCACACCTTTGAGAAAATTACTGCTAAAGTAACAAAACCAGTCAGGTTCAGGCCACGCATCTCTGGCGTCCATTGGAGGCCCAATGGAGCAATAGATCTAATGATACAGTTCCTAAAGTCATTATTTTTTGCCTTTTTTGACTTGTAATAATGCTTTAATACATGTCTGTATAGTGTGGCAACAAATCGGGATGTTTAGGCACCATGTGGCTCCCTCTATAGGGTACTCCCTCTGCTACGTTATTACCTTAAAGGTAGAGCAGGGGGTATAACACAGCCTATGGTGTCAAAATGTACCCGTTTATATAAGGGACATAGTGCCGTGTTTTGCTCTCAAATTTGATTTATTTCAGCCCTATTATACCAAGGTCTGCTTTGTTTTTAATGGAACTATTTGTAAAAAGCTTTTGCATTGCTATCCGATGATTTACATCTTTTGTATATACGGTATGAGGATAATTTATTGAAGCTTGCAGCATTCACTACCACACCCTTCTTATATATTTTTTCACATTTAACAATTCACTATTAGACCATTGGGTGTTTAAGTAGCACTTTTTTTCAATTAATTGCTTCATAGTAACATTAAGTTATTTCTTTCATGATGTGGTGAAACACCATCATATAATTATCTTTAAAAAAAAATTATAGGGCGACATTATCACAAGCCGTAATTCACATAAAATAATTTTTCTTCTATTTTAGAATTTATCTTCAGTCACATTTATACCCATTAGTAAGTAACACAACGCTACTTAAGATTTTGGTAGGAATTAACGCGTTAAAATCAGGCTCACTCTATATAAGCAATGTATAGGAATTTTTAATAAGTTACAAATAGCAAGTCAAGCTAGAGCAGCTATTAATAAAGATTATTGAGTTAGAGTTTTCTTCATCTTTTGATAAACATTATTTATATATATATATATATATATATATATATATATATATATATATATATATATATACACACACATACATCTACATAGGTTTAAGTCACATTATTATGACCACTGCCTATAAATAAAATTACTTTATTATGCAACTGTGTATATTACTTCAAAACATCTTATTTAGATTTGTAAAGATTTATCTCAATCATTTTTCAAACTATATAAATGCTTGCAATAACCAATATCTAAATGACATCAAAAATTTTAGTCTATTAAAAATGTCCAATGTCTGAAATATAGTTTAGCAGATCAAATGTATTTATCTTCAAATATGCCTACACTGAAGCATGAAATGTAATACAATTCAATAGGTAGCATTACATCTACTAAGATCTGGCACTAAGAAGGAAAAATATTAATGATCATTTGGAAAACTAAACTCCATTACTCATACTTTAGATACCTCAAAAGTATTAAATAATTCATAAATGTAAATGCACGATGCTCGCTAGCATTGTTAGAGAGCGTTTCTTCAACCCCTTAGCCTATTCAAACAAGTAAATATATTAAAATAAAGTGCACACCAATGGAACTATGACCTAATCCAAGGTTGACATTATGCTTGAATTCAATACTTGCTGTCTGAAGCTGTTAAATATGCATCCTTGACCTTTTTGAGGGGCTCTGGAACATCTTGGCAGTATATGTAGATATCAGATAAAGAGAATTGCATCAAAAGTTTGATCTATAGTACATCAATTCTCTAAAAGCAAAGCAGTCAATGAGCAAAACAATTTTGTTATTTAGCATGCACAGGGAATAAACAAGGAATAAACAGAATGATAAAATACAAAATAAAGAGGAAAATAAACTGACAGAATACATGTTTTAATTTAAACATTTATTTATATAAACGTATTAAAGTTAATGTATTATTACACTTGAAAATTTATGTGGGGTTACTATCTCTTTTTCATTTTTGACAAAGGGTTGGATGACATTAGAACTGGTACAAAATATGAGTTGAAAGTTTGTAATTTAAAGGGAGATGGAGGGTTTCTGAGTGTCACTATAAGTATAATATACCATTGTATCTCTTTACTTTTGTGAGCTTTATTTTGTTAAAAAGTGTTTAAATGCTCTGTTTTTTTCTGCCTAAAATCTCCTCTGCAGCTCATCTCTGTCTCATGGCAACCAATCAGTGGCAACATTTTGCAGCATGCTACTTGAGAGGGGTCACTGACAGGCTAATTGTAAACACTGCACTTCACACTTTGTGTATTCATTAACTGCATGAGCTACAGACAGTATATACAAACAAAAAAGTAAAAATTGTATACTAAGAGCCAGAATTTTTTTTTATTTTTAGCACTTAATAAATGAAATTACATACAAGTAAATAGATACAAGGGTGTAGTATATTCCTAGTGGAATCCAGAACCCTCCCATGCCTGTTTTAAAGGAATACAGTAGTTACGGGAAGAAAGCCATGATAATAAAAGTATTTTGGGGAAAAATAAAAATATTGAAAGACTCTGTTTACGAATACAAGAACTAGTTTTGTGTTTACTATGTCACCTCAGAGCTGATTCATGAGGGTATCTCTCAGTGAAAGGGTGGATGGGAGAGCAAGATACAGGGAGAGGTCAGAGAGTTTTGTTAAATAATTTAATTTGATTGAAATTGGCACAACACCACTTTCCCCTTACTGACCAACAAGTAGTCAACTTATATAAGGAAATGCAAACCATCTCCCCATTAATGTAAACACCCCATAAACAACTTTCACTAGTCTCATGACTTCTTCCCTGCTTATTTATGCTCAGACTCAAAGTTTTTAAATCTAGTTTTATATTGTTAATTGCACATTCAAAATGACACTTGTGAGTTATAGCACTATGCTATGTTATCTTATGAGAATCTATATAGCTATATTGCCTTGCATAACAATCCACCCCTTGGTCTCTTTCTGAATTTATTAGTCATACAATCTGGAATTTAAATTATTGATGCAAAATATTGTTCTGAGGCACAAATATTAAAAACAAAACAAACACAAACAAACAGTTATTTATCCTATAAGAATTCATCTCCTGAGTCAATACTTGATAAAACCATCTTTGACTGTAATTACTGTTGTGAGTCTTTTAGAAGTCTCTACCAGCTTTACAAATCTGAATCCTGCAATTTGCCAATTTGTCTTGGCACATTTGTGCAAGTTCTGCTAGTTTGGATGAGAACTCTTGGTAAACAGCAATTTTCAATTGTTTTCATGCATTCTGAATCAGATTGAGGTCTTGACTTTGTCTGGGGTACTCTAAGGGTCTTATTCAATTGCAAGCCCGCAGACAGGGTGTAGGATAGGAGCCAGAATATTTCTGGAGGGGATATAGCTTGTTGTATACCCATGCTGTAAAAAAGCTTATTTATACATACATACAAACATAGCAAAATCTGTGTGGGGAAGGGGGGATTTGTCCCCCCCTGCAAGTTCCTATACCCATGCCCGCAGATTATGTTATACAGGCCGTATATCTGCAGGCTAGAAATTTGCTACATATGCAGATTGATTCAATTGAACAAGCCAGCAATTTACAGGCAGAAAGCCGAAACCGTAAACCATGCAATGTAAGTAGCATTTCACAGCGTGATCATTATCAATTAAGCAAGGCGGTAACTACCGATTTAGAAACAGCCAATAGTAAATGAGACTGTCATCATGGCGTCAGTAAAACATGGAGGTTACATGTCAATCAATTAGCGTTTAGAGGTTTGATATGCGATCAGACATGCAATCTGGCAATGTACAAAATAGTAAAAATGAAAGGCGACACTGTTCTAGTCCATGTGGGTGGCCTGATATGTACTAACTCTTAAATATAATAATATATATATTATTGCAGATTTGCGAGCTTGAGACTTTTGTGCAATTTATTCTAATGTATTTCATCACTTTCCCATCTTTTAAAGTGCAGTATTGATATTTTATTTCCATTTACAGTGCTACAAACAGGTGTTTAACCCCCAGGCGAGTCCTATCTGGTACCCATAGGATTTTCTTCTTCATTTGCCATTTACAGGTGTGAGAACATTTGCGGCCTTGAGGAATTGTAGCAATTGTATAGCGATTTGCGATTGAAACATTTAAAGGCGTGAAACATCAAAGGCTTAGATGGGTTAAAGTTACGATTTTGACAGCAGCATGGATTTCCAGCCTGTAACTCGCAAATCGTTTATTAGTTTACGGGCTACATTACTTCTGTCACTTACCATTGCTCAGTTGAATAGGGGCCTCTGTTTTTAACCAATCCAGGATAGCTTTGGCTGTGTCTTTGTGGTCCTCGTCCTGCTGGAAGGTAAACCTGGAACACAAATTTTCTCTAAAATTGCCCGATGTTTGGCTCCATTCATCTTGCCAAACAGTTTCCCAGTCCTTGGCCATGAAAAATATTCCCACACCATGTTTCACTGTGGGCATAATTTACCCTAGATGCGTAGCACACAAAACTTATTAAGAAGTTCTAAAAATATCTTTTTTTTTCCTCTCCCAAATTATACAATTTTTTCCTGTTTTGATATGCTCTCTGTAGCTCATGCAGTTCATGAATACACAAAGTGTGAAGTGTAGTGTTTAAAATTAGTCTGTCGGTTACCCCTTTTAAGGAGCATGCTGCAAAATGTTGCCACTGATTGGTTACTATGAGACAGAGCAACCCACTGTACGTAGAAGTACCCTGTCTTGAGGAGCTGCAAAGAGGATTTTAAGCAGAGAAGAAGGACGGGGAAGAGAGAAGAAGGAGGGGAGGGGGAAGAGGGAGCAATGAGGGGGAGAGAAGGAGGGATGGAGAGACAGAAGGAGGGAGAGAGAGAGAAGGAGGGAGGAAAAGAGAGAGAGAGAGAGGGCACAGAGGGAGAGGGCGCACAGAGAGACATTGAGGGAGAGAGAGAGAGAGAGAGAGCTCAGAGAGAGGGTGCTCACGGAGAGAGAGAGACAGAGCACATTTCTTAGTTGCTTTTCTAAAAACCTTCTAATCTGTGAGTTTTGATAAATTGCATTCTTGTGTCAATATTTTTTTCATCCAAAACTTTTTTTCAGTTTGTTTTTCATAATTGCCAGTTCCCATTGTTTTTCATACACCAGACTAATTCCATGATAACTTGTTTTACATGAATTTAAAGTCAACAATACACAGTTCACAAAAATACATGATTCCTCCTTCAAGAAAATAAAGGGTTCTTGACATTTAGGCTTGTTAAACTTTGTATTTCTACACCAAAGGAGGTTGTGACAGCAGATTCAATAAATAACTTTAAAAGTGGGTTAGATATACTGTATTTTTTAATTAAAAGGGCATTCGTGGTTATTGTGGAAAATTAGTGAATGAGGAATATTGATCCACAGAGGAATCTGACTGCCAGTATCTAGGGTTATGGAAGAATTTTATTTGGTTCCCTTAACCCCCCTCGCGGTAATCCAGAGCGTGGCTCGGGGTTAATTTTTAGTACCTCAAATGGTAACCCCGAACCACACTCAGGATTACATCAGGGAGTGCAGGGGCAGCACACCATTCCTCCACCTCCCTTTCCCCCTTATCCTCCTCCTTATCCTCCTCATCCCTCCTTCCCCTCCTCCCTCCCCCTATCCTCTTCCTCCTAGCTTTCCCCCTCTCCATTCACCTCCCTTTCCCCTCTTACTTACTATGATCGATGAGCACATGATGATCCTGCGGCACCTCATCTGGCTATGACCGGGACTGGCAAACATCATGTCATTAGCGTTTGCCGGTCCGTCACAGCCACAAGACGTGTTGCAAGGGAAGGGTCATCATCAGATCATTGGATCATAGTAAGGGGAGAGGGGAAAGGGAGGTGAATGGAGAGGGGGAACGGGGCAAGGGAGGAGGATAAGGGGAAGGGAGTAAAGGGAGGATAGGGGGAAGGGGGAAAGGGAGAAAAGGGAGGGGGTTAAGGGGGGAAAGGGAGGAGAAGGGTAAGGGGGGAATGGAGGAGGATAAGGGGGTAAGGGAGGAGGATGATAATAAGGGGGAAAGGGAGGAGGAGGATAAGGGGGGAATGGGAGGAGGTGGAGGATAAATGGGAAACTACGATCAAATACGCTGTCTGAAGCTTTGCTGAAGCCTCTCCACTACCTATAGGCCTCAGTCTCTCCTCTCTCACTGTCTCTGGAACTACAATCAAATACACTGTCTGAAGCTTTGCTGAAGCCTCTCCACTACCTATAGGCCTCAGTCTCTCCTCTCTCACTCTCTCTGGAACTACAATCAAATACACTGTCTGAAGCTTTGCTGAAGCCTCTCCACTACCTATAGGCCTCAGTCTCTCCTCTCTCACTCTCTCTAGAACTACAATCAAATTCACTGTCTGAAGCTTTGCTAAAGCCTCCCCACTACCTATAGGCCTCAGTCTATCCTCTCTCACTATCTCTGTAACTACAATCAAATACACTGTCTGGAGCTTTGCTGAAGGTATCTAAAGACACTGTGGAGCCATTTCAACTTGTACTATATGTAATATTATCAATATTTGTATGAATGTTTCTGTGATATAATATCTGATGAGATAGAAACTTTCACTAAGCAAATCTATACCTATGCATTTATCTGAAACCCCCCCTTATATTGCCTGCCCCCCCACTCCAAAGCTTGGTTTTATTGCTTTTTATCTGTGAAACAACATTTGTCTATCATTCTCATGTTCTGTAGCAGCCTCTCCACTACCTATAGGCCTCAGGCTCTCCTCTCTCATTCTCTCTGGAACTACAATCACTGGCAACCCCTCATGCCCCTTGTTTCTCTTGATTTATTGAGTCACTCAAATTTCCTACAGCTGATCAATGTGCAACACCTGCTAACTATACCTAATTACTCTATTACACAATGTTTCATCATGCCTGTGCCTTCCTCATTACCTCTTGTCTTTTCCTCAAGCTCCTCTTCTCAACTTTTCCATATCATGTCTCCAACATAACCATCTCACCTTCCATGCTCTCCTCTCCTCTTTTATGCTCCCATGAGCTACTCTCGTTCTTCCATTCACTATCTCTACCCCCTTATAAAGCTCATAAGCAGAAACACTTCTGCAAGTCCAAATCCCACCTCCTCTCCCTCTCTCCCTTTTTTTTGCTGGCTTTTTGGGACATACCTCCTAACACAGGCCACTCACCTGACACTCCCATTCGCACCACTACGGGCAGATAACATATTACATACTAAAATCAGTTACCGAATTACTTTCTCAGATGCTTTCCTTTTCCTTTTATATGAAAAAAAAAACATTTTAACTTTGCATACCCTCCTACCTAATGAATCTTCACTTACTTCCTGACCCTTGCTATTCCTTATCTGCCTCTTCCATTCCCTTTAGATTGTAAGTAGAGAGTTTTCAATGTTGTAGGGTGCTTTGGGAAAAAAATACTTTCTACAAAGATTCAAAGCTCCAAACAGGGACCTTCATTTTCTGCAGTTGGTTAAAATGATATTTTCCTTGTTCTTTTCCCCTATATAGCGCAATGGAATATGTTGACGCGTTACAAATAAATGTAATAATAAAAGGGAGAAGGAGAAGAGATAAGGGGAAAGGGAGGAGGAGGATAAGGGGGAAAAGGGAGGAGGAGGATAAGGGGGAAAAGGGAGGAGGAGGATAAGGGGGAAGAGGTAATGGTGCTGTGCGGGTGCTAGGGAGGGGGATGGTCCAGAATATAGAAAAAGTTTAAGTGTATATTTTACTAGCGACTTGCCTGTCAAAAAATAATGGTCAATAGAATTTTAAAGCTGGGAATGCTGTTTGTGACACAATGTGAGTCTCTGACACTCTTAACCCTTTTGTTATCTACAAAGAAGTACAACAATTATAAGATATTTTTTTATTTTTTTAACATTCAACTTGTATTTCAACAACTGTTAAACCATATTAACCGTTTTAATTGTCATGTATGCAGTAATAATATAACCATGCATGCAATTTGTATGAATATGTATTGTGAAGCATGACATAAAGCTTTGTAACATGCAACTTGTATTGGAAACAGTGGTGAACAAATTATTTTTAACAATACTAACATTTTTAATTCTGATCTATGCATGAGTAACATAACAATAAGTCAACTTTGTATAAATGAGTATTTTAAACCATTACAGAATGCTTCTTTACATGCAACTTGTAGTTGAACTACTGGTAAAGCACATAGGTATTGTATCCAGAGGAAGGAAAACAGTAAAACCCCCCATTAAAACTTAGCCAATTGTATCAAAGAGGGGAAAAAAAGAATTCCTTCCTGACCCCAGTAACTGCGATCGGATTATTCCCTGGATGAATCCTGTCTATTTAATTATACATTTACATTTTGAAGAAATGCTTATGCTGCTACTGACATAAACCATTAATAACATCCAATAAAACAACTTTTCAAACCTTGTAAAATACAATGTTAAAAATGCAAACATTAATGTAATATAATTACATTTAAAATTTAATTATTTCAAAATATAGTGATCTTGAATATTGAATACAAAGGAAGGCAACCCCCCCCAAAAAACAGTGAAACTTGATCAATTGTTTCAAAGTGGGCAAAAAATGAATTCCTTACTGACCCCATTAACTGGTGATCAGATTACTCCCTGGATCAATACTCTCTATGTAATCTAACATTTACATTTTAGAACAAAAGATCATCCTCCCACTAACATGAACCCCTAATTCCATACAATGCAACAACTTATCAGTCCTTTGAAAACAGAATGTTAACATTACAAACATGAAGTTAATGTATTAAAATTGAAACAGTAAATGTCAGAAAATGCAAGGTAACTGTTTTGTGGGGTCAATTCTGGCAAACGTCACTTCCAAGACATTGAATTTTTTTTTTGCTTTGTATGTCAAAGTGGTTCCATTAAAAAAGAACCAAGGAGACTTGTAATTTTGTCTATGGCATATAACCACTGTTTATTGTTGTTTTTTTGGGGTTTTTTTTGTATTCTTGTAGTTCTTGAAAATGGCAGGTAGAGTTTCCTAAGTAAAATAGTGGTCCTCTAAAAAGAGATCACCAGACATCAAAGTTCATCAACGGGGTATAACCACTGTTTTTTTGCCATTCTATAGAGTTTCTTTAGCGAAATAGTGGTCCTCTAAAAAGAGTCAGAGTGACATAAAATTGCGTCCTCTAAATAAAACCATTCTTCTCTATATTTGTTGTGGCATTATCTGTGAATTTGTCGTATATATAAGAACACTGTTGCCTTTTTAATTGGGTTATTTGTCGATAAGTTATTTACTTTTATTTTTTTCTAATTTAATTTACAGTACTTCATAGCAGACAATGTTTTTTGCAAAAATTAGGCCAGCATCTAATAAATCACTCTGACTTTGGTTATTTTCAATATAAACTTTAATTTCCTCTGGATTCTTGCATCTTGAAAATGCAACATAGAGTTGACCATGGGCAAATACTGGTTCTTCGAAAAAGATTCCAATGGATTTAAAAGTTTTGTCCTTGTGATCTATTAATGCTCATGGCAAATGCCATGATGATGGAAAATGGTCTTCTCTGAAGCACAAAAGGCAAGCTACTTTCACTTGGTGCTAAATCTATTCTTGGTATGAAAACTCTTTCACCTTTATGGGTACCACTGAAAATTTCTGCATTTATGAAATGGTCTTTTAATTCTTGAACAATGAATCTGGTCCCATTATATAGTCCTGTTTTTGGGTCCATATTTCGCAGTAATATGACAATTGCAATTTTTTTGGCTGCAAAATATGTGGGGGCATTCCAGATGGAGTTAATTAATTAATAAATTCAGCTGAAAGGTTTGTCTGAGTTTCTTTGTCATCACCAAGTACACAATCTGCACTGTGATAATTTTGTTGTGGTGCATCTATTAACTTTAATACTTCATTATTCAGAAGCAATTCATCTTTATTTTTGGATGTTAATATTATGTTGGTTGCAAGCTCTGCATAATCGTTGTTAGTTATTGTATTTTGGAATGTAGACAATATAATGTCCTGTTTGCAAATCCTTTGCAATGGAATTTCCATGGTATCATCGGGTAAATTATGAATGTGTTCGTTTTTTCCTTCTCCAATTTTGAGGAGCCACTCATTGAATTCATTTTGTCCTTCTGGTCTCATATTTTGTTCTAATTTGAGGTGAGTAAAGAGTTTTCATAGTGTACTTAACTTGATACATGTTTCTACAATGTCTGTGCGATTTCCATGGACAACAACAGGTAATGTTTGCCTTAAATATCCACCTAACAACATCACCTTTCCACCAAAAGGCAAATTATTATCCATGACTTCATGCAACAAATGGTCAATACATTGTAGCGCCTGGCATAACATCATTGTAGCTTCATTGATTATAATTAATTTACTTTTCTTAATTTTTTTTGCTTGTAAAGATGTCATTCAAATATCTGACACTGATGTTTCCAGAATGGGAACTGGCAGTTTAAATCCACTATGCACAGTTCTTCCACCTCCTTACAAAAGTGCGGCAATTCCAGTTGTTGCAAATGGAAGTGCTATTTGACATTGTGCGCAAACAAAACTCATCAATAAATTATATAGATAGATTTTTCCTGATCCACCAGGTCCATCTAGATGCTTGCAATTGTAATGTATTTAAAGTTGCAAGTTTTTCTTGTGTTATTTGGTTTTGAAGCTGAGTATCATAGTCTTCCAAGTTTATTTCAACTATAAATCTGGGATCTGGCAGATGAAGATTTTCACAATTCAATCCAAGAGAGAAAGACCTCTTGAATTCCAATTAATGCTTTTAATTCTGCAATAGACTCATTGTATCATTGCAAAAAGTCTTCAGACATATTTGTTTTAAATTTGTTCCACAAAGCTGATGTATTTGGAGCATTTGAGAAGATGCAAATGAATGCAATTTTTTCTCTCATCTGCTGTGGCATTTGACACAGTGCTGCTTCTTCTAGACATCTTTCTCATTCTATATCATCAGTCAGGAAGTTTCTGTGTCGCGCAGCTAAATGAAATGTGTCATTAACATTTCTCAACTGTTCAAAACTTGGTGCACCAGGAACATTTAAAAGGAGTAAACATAAGCAGAAATGTTCAAGGTATCTTGGACTTACAGTGTAAATTCTAGTTATAATTTTATTTCCACAGGTTTTTCTTTTCCACCATAATCCATTAACAAAAACATAATGATATGGGATGTCAATATATAACAATTTCCTTGCCTCCAAGTCATTAGAATTTAATTGAAACCACGCAGTTAGTGTAGTTTGTCGATGGCACTTTGTGCCATAACATTTCTTTCATTTCCAACATTGAAATAAACTAAGTGTCTTTGGGGCAAATGTACAGCCAATCGATATACTGCATGTGAGCGATCATGCATTTCAAATTTGAGAAGATGTCACATTGCTTCTGGCGCACTTACAAAGCGAGCATCTACATGAGATGCAAGTTTAACTCAGTTTGTTCTGGATTTTCTGCACTTTTGACCACTACAGTAGCTGCATCATAGCCTTTGTAAATATATTTGTAGATATATTTAATGGATTTTATAGAAGTGCAAGCTTCCACATTAATGTGTGCATTATACTTCATAAGCAAATGTGGATTGTATGGCCCCACATATCTGTTATCAACTTTTTTTCCACAAATTATAGCATTTTGGCCTACTCTTCTTCTATATAATGAATAGCCTCTCACAATTAGAATATGTTTTGTCTCTATAATCTTTTGGCAATTCTTTAGTGCATTTTATATTTTCCATACATGGTGATTGTGGATTAATATCGCCACATGGTCCATGAATCATGCAACGAGTTACAATCTCATATAGTCTACCATGTATTTCTGGATCTGGTAGTTTAGCAATAATCACTGAATCCACTTTATCACCAGTATCTAATTTATATTTCTCTTGAAGGACTATATGCATATGTGCATGTGGAAGGCCTCTTTTTTTTTAAAGCTATGGTATAAACATAAGCCAGACGTTTGCCAAATAACTGAATTATGGTTATGTCACATATTAATTCAGTTTATTTGATTGTGAAGACTCTTGCCACTAAATCTGGTCTATCGGAAGCAGTTTGTCCAATTAGCAGATTATGTACAATCTCTGGTCGTTGCGGATTACATGTAAATGTAATAAATAAATCTGGTTTTCCAAATATAGTTACAATAGCCATAGCATCATTGTATCTTTCTCGCATATTGCGAGGAGATCCTTGCAAAGAAGGCAAAATGATGGCTTTGCCAGCTGCAAGCTCTCTGTTTGTAGCTGCCTCAGCGACATAATTCATCAGTCCAGAATACTGTTCTACACATAGTTTATCTTGTTTATATTTGATGAAATTTAAATTATTTCCCTCAACTTGCAAATATGAATCAATGATCCATTGATGTGTCAGTTTTCCTCCATCTCGAATGGCAGTTTGAGCCACTCTAAATTCAAGCATTGAAATATTATTTCTGACACATACTTTCGAATTTGGGTGTCAAGTGTTAATTTGGTTTGCCAACCTGCTTCCCCATGTGGAAAAAATGTGGGATATGTCATTGGATCCAAATTAGTACTTAAATTACTTATGTTGATGTAAGGTTGCTCCTCATTTCTGGGATATATTCTAATATTCCTTTGAAATTGTGGCCCTCCCTCGTCATTTTGATAGACCATTGCAACCTCATTTGATGTTTGTAAGTTGTAACGCTATTTATCAGTATGGTGATCTCTTTTAAGAACCATATTGACTTTAGGAAATTGGTAATTGATGTAGTTCTGCATGTATTATTTGTTCTTGTTCTATTTCTGACAATCA
The DNA here is from genome assembly GCA_027410445.1 of Discoglossus pictus. NCBI lineage: Eukaryota > Metazoa > Chordata > Amphibia > Anura > Alytidae > Discoglossus > Discoglossus pictus. The sequence continues at coordinate 240,186,922 of CM050166.1, read as the reverse complement.
CATATATAGTTGTGAGCATGTGAGCCAGCCAGAGCCGTTGCTCACGCTTACGGGCTCGCGTAGCCAGCAACTGAGGCCCTCGCTTACGCAAATGCGGGTCCTCGAGAAGCGAAGGGTCGCATTTGCGGTGGTGGAGCATCCCAACGTCTCCGCAAATGCGGGTCCTCGCGAAGCACTTAGGCAATGAGCCGTTAAACACGTCACAGGCACGACTTAGAAAAAAAAAACACCTCGGAACCTACCTTAACGTAATAAACACCCACACGCACTAAGAATCCGACTATAACGGCCGACCCGCGCGCAACTAAAAACAGTGAAAACACACCAAATACTTACACAAACTATATAAAAATCTTACCCATAGCAAGGGGGGGGGGGGGGCACCCAGGACCTCTGAAAGTGAAGTTACACCTCCATTTAAGTCCAAATTCCCGAGTTCAGACACACGAAAATCCCCTAAGCGAGAGAAAAAATTGCCGCCGAAAAAAAAGAAAACTAAGCTCACAGCAGAGCCACGTACAAATTAGCCAAGAAGGGATCCGAGATAAGCTCGGAGCCCTGCATTAACCCCACATTAACCATTGCAGTGGGGGTCCCGATTGCATGCGATCTGAGACCCCTGCTGCAATCAAAATTCATAATTCCTGCATTACAGGTCCTTAAAGCACCGTAAAGGTCCTTAAAGGACCCGTTGTAAAAGAAAAAATATATACACTGTCACCCTGTCAATCATGGGGGTCAATACAGACCCCCATAAAACCCTCATTAACCCTGTCACTCATGGGGGTCAATATAGACCCCCATAAGCCCTTCATTAACCCTGTCACTCATGGGGGTCAATACAGACCCCCATAAACCCATCATTAACCCTGTCACTCATGGGGGTCAATAGAGATTCCCATAAGCACTTAATTAAGCCTGTCACTCATGGGGGTCAATACAGACCCCCATAAGCCTCTATTTAACCCCATCAGTCCCATAAGGGTATATTAACACCATTATGGGCCTGTTACAACACTACATTAACCACAGAAGTGCCATGATGGTCCTCAAGGACCATCATGACACTAAGTATAAACACTATACTGCAGTATACCACCCCCAATAAAACATTAAATATCAACTAAACACCCTCTACATTAACCTATTAACATCTACACTACCTACCCCCTATTAACCCCACCACTCTAATTACAGAAAAGCAAAAAGCCTAAAGTCACAAAAAATAAATAAACTACATTACATGAAATAAAAAAACCTAAGTCACAAAAAATAAAAAAAGGAACATTACAGAAAATAAAAAAAAACATTACAACCCCCCCCCCCTCACTACAGAAAAAAAAATACACACCTGAAAAAGAAATACATATAATACAAATACATACAATACAAATACATACAATTACAATACAATACACCCCTATCTAATATACATCCCCAATCTATCTAAATAAATATCACAATCTATCTACAATACATGCTATGCTATCTATATAAAACGCATACCCCTAGCTAACATACAATAAAAGCTATCTATATATTAACTAATCTAAGTCTAAGCTAAAATAAAATAATTAGGACCACTTACCTTTGCAGATGTCCATTGGGATCAGCCACCTACGAAAAAAAAAAAAATTAGTGCAACACGTTTACAGTTCTAAAATAAACATTCTATACATTCTAAATATTCTACTCACCTTTCCGGCATCTCCTGTCCTTATTCTTTTAATCCTTCTCCGGCCGGCACCTGTTAAAAAAAACACAACATTAATACACATACATCAAAATAAAATAAACATAATCTATATTCTACTTACCTCTCCGCGATGTCTCCGGCCTCCTCCGGATCCTCTTCTGCCACGCGCCGTATATAAAAAACTAAATATATATATATACTTACATCTGCACTCCCGGACATCCCCAAGGCTAATGAGGCTCCAGGAGATTTTTCCGGAAGAAAATAAGCAATGGCGCCTTCTGATTGGTTCAAATTCACCCAATCAGGAGGCGCCAATGTGCGAACCAATCACAAAGGGATACACCCTAAAATCCCACTCTGATTGGATAATGCACCTGTCAATCTTTATTTAAACTAATCACAAGGCACAGATGCCTTCAGCCAATCACAATGGAATACACCCCCACTGGCTGATTGGTTGGAGCCTCTGCACATTCTGATTGGTTGCACTGACAATAGCCAATCACAGTGGAATACACCCTCACGTACTGATTGGTGAAGGATTTGCGCATTCTCATTGGCTACTGTTAATATCAATCAATATTACAGCCAATGGGAAGGTGCAGATGTCTTCCATTGTGATTGGCTGATGGCAATAAAGCCTTAGGTTTGGTTCAAATAAAGATTGACAGGTGTGTTATCCAATCAGCGTTGTATTTTGTGGTGTATACTTTTTTCATTGGTTCACAAATGGGGTTTTCTCATTGACTGAATTTGATAGACAGCCTTTTCAGCCAATCAGAAGCCGCCATTGCCAATTTTATTCTGGAACACTCCATAGGAAGGTCATTAGCGTCGGAGACATCCGCCAGGTCGGATGTGTGTCGCTTTTTTTTTTTTTAATGCGCGGATGCTTCCGGAGAAGACGAGGAGGCCAGAGACATCGCGGAAAGGTAAGTATAATGTAGATTGTGTTTATTTAACTTTGGTTTATGTTTACTAATGTAATGTTTTTCTTTACAGGAGTAGCGCCGGACAAAGATGGACGACTGAACATGGAGGACGTGACATGCTGGGACGTGACATGCTGGAACGGGACATGCTGGAAAGGTGAGTATAATATTTAGATTATTTAGAATGTTTAGTTATTTCATGTAAACGTGCTGTATTAATTTTTTAAATCTTTTTTACCGTAGGTTGCTGATCTGAAGAAACATCTCAAAGGTAAGTGGTCTTAATTATTTTATTGTAGCTTACAATTAGGGTAGCTATATATATATATATATATATATAGATAGCATGTATTGTATATTAGATAGATAGGGGGATGTATTATTAGATAGTATTGTATATTAGATAGTGGGATGTATATTACATTATATAGTGGCATGTATATTAGATAGTGGCATGTATATTAGATAGGGGTGTATTGTATTTAATTGAATTGTATTGTATTTTATTTAATTCTATTGTATTTTATTTAATTGTGTTGTATTGTATTTTATGTATGTATTATATGTATTTCATTTTCAGGTGTGTAATTTTTTTTACAATTTTGTAGTGAGGGGGGGTTGTAATGTATTTTATTATTTTCTGTAATGTTCCTTTTTTATCTTTGTGACTTAGGTTTTTTTTTTTTGTTCTGTAATGTACATTTTTTATTTTTGGTGATTTTAGTTTTTCTTATTTTATGTAATGTAGATTTTTGCTTTTTGAGGAATGTAGTTACTTGAGGCACACAATACACTCACATTGTGTGACAAACAGCATTTCAACACTTTCTTTTATTGACCGTCATTTTTTGACGGGCAAGTCGCTAGTGTTCAATAAACTTGTTCGGGTTTTGGGCCATAATTTTATCAAACTCTATAAAAACAATGGGTAAGCATTTTTTTATTTTCTGGAACCTGAATACTTTGTTCAACATCTTCCATTGTATTTAGGACATATAGTTGAGCAAATTTGTCCTTTTACTTTGAAGCAGTAAGGGCCATGTGCTGGCATATTAGCAGCTAATGTTGCACCCACAGATGCAAAGGATATGGCACTATTTTACGATCTTATGTTTGTTTTGAAATTTTGGTAATTAGGGAAATTAGGCTCAGTCATAATGCTTTTTAAATATGTTGGGAAGTGTTGTCTTTGTGGAAGTCTTACCTTGCCTTTTTGACAGCAACTAACGAATTGGCCATCTCTGGGTCTTTCCTGTTTGAAATGATAAGCCCTACAAAACTGACAGACAATATTCATAATACCACTATTGTGAACCTCTACTGTTAAAGATTTAAGTAAAGGACAATTGTGAGAAGATATATCATTCATTAGAATTCTCATCAGATTGTTCAGCAACATTTTCTAAATGCTTTTGTTTTTTAGTTGCCTTTTTGGGCTTGGTTGTTAGTTTGTCAGCCGCTAGTCTTTTGCTTGCGAGTCTCTTTCCTATCGTCTAATTTCCTTTTGCCCGGGCGTCTGTTGATCTGCCCATGTTTTCTGACCTTGTCTAGTTTTATTTTCTTTTCCTCTTTGTTTTCAGTATCTGCCATATTAATCTGTAAATAAAAGTAGTACATTAGTACTTTTGCTCCTTTTTTGTGTGGTTAAAGTAACTTTTTTTTGTCCTATGATTTTTTTGTGTGTACCACTGTTTGCATTATGGGGTTAGCTTTATGAGGTTGGACTTAGCAAATTAGTTAGGTGGCAGTCTATTTTGTTAAAGGCGCACAGCAAACATGATTGGTCATTCTATTTTGTATATGTTAACAGCATTTCTTGTGTTATTCTGTTTTGCGTGATGGCAGTATTTTGATTATGATTTTTTTTTTTCTGTGCTATTGTTGTCATTAGTTGTTTAGGGTATGGAGTTGGGCTTAGAGGATTGTGCACCTAAAATAGTATATATCCTTTCATTTTATATATGTTAACAGCATTGTCCTTTTCTGTTTTGTGTGCACCACTGTTGGCATTAGCGGTTAGGGTACCCCTTTATTTATTTTTTTGGTATAGTGTTTTACATGCAGCAATGTTGTCATTACAGGTTTATGGTTATGGTATTAGACTTAGAGTGTTAGTTAGGTTGCAGTACATTTCTACAAAGGCAGACACAAAACAGGATAGGCCTTTCCATTTTACATGTGTAAACAGCAGTACATGATGCATTTTTTTTTTGTACTTGTAATACAGTACGTCTTGTCTTGAATGTGTTTTGTCTAAATTCCTGTAGAGAAGGCAGTGTCTGTTGAGATTTACAGAGAGAGATGCATATGTTAAAAAAAAACATTTAAATCAATGTGTTTTTGTGCTAAGACCATTCCATTTTGTATGTATTCAGAGAGATTTAGGTTATTGGGCTAGGCTTAGACAGTGGTGCATAGAAATAGGATAGATCCTTCCATTTATTATGTTTTAAGAACATGTGTTGTAGTATCCTGTTTTGTATGTGCCACTGTTGGCACTAGAGGTTTAGGTTATGGGGTTAGGCTTATAGGTTAGGGCACACAGAAGAGGCTAGATCCTTCCATTTTATATTTGTTAAGAACATTTGTTGTAGTATCCTGTTTTGTGTTGGCATTAGGGGCTTAGGGAAGGGATTTTTTTTCCTTTGTGCTATCATCTTTTGTGTGGGGCACTGTTGGCATTAGAGGTGTAGGTTATGGGGATAGGCTTAGAGGGTTAGTTAGGTTGCAGTGCGTTTTCACATTGTCATTAGGGTTGTAGGTTATGAGGTTAGGCTTAGAGGGTTAGTTAAGTTGCAGTGTGTTTTCACACCAAATAGGATAGTTTTTTTTTTACTTGTTATAGTGTACCTGTTGTCTTGAATTTGTTGTCTATAAATGAGAGAGGGTCCCCTGCTGCCAATCTTCCTGCGACAGTCTTGAGGCAGTGTCTGTTGAAAATGATAGACAGAGATGCAAATGTTGAAATAAGACCATAGTATTTATGTTAAGCAAATATATTTTTGTACATTACCTGTTGGGTTTAATTTGTTGTCTGTAAATTTCTGCAGATTTTGCAGTCTGTTTTACACCTTGCAGTGCTGCAAATTATTCAGTGACACTCTTCAGGCAGAGTCTGTTGAAAATGAGAAAAATATGGAAATGTTGAAATTCACTGTAAATATTATTATTTTTTTTGTTGCTAAAAGCATAAATTATGTGTTCAAATATGTCTTAATAAAAGTAATTTTCTTGTTGAAATGTGTCCTTTTTTCTTTTTAAATTTACACCATTTTACTGCACCTAAACATTTATCTGTCTTTTAAATTGTACTATACATGGATAATGTCTTCTAATTGCTTCTGTACAATATTATTGTTCTTTTTGTCAATATTTAAAAGGCCAGTTTTTTTTATTTTATTAATTAATTAATTAATTGTAAAAAATGTATATATATTTTCAATGATACTGTCCATGAATAATGTTGTTATTGGCAATATTTAGACTATATACAGTATATACTCGAGTATAAGGCGAGTTTTTCAGCCCTTTTTTAAGGTTAAAAAGGGCCCCCTCGGCTTATACTCGAGTCACTCCCTCCCATGTCTCTCTAACCCCCCGTGTCTCTCGAACCCCCCCCCGTGTCTCTCTAACCCCGCCGTATCTCTTCACCCGGTATATGCTAATGACGTGACGTCACATGCTCGCCACGTCATTAGCATATACCGGGTGCCGGCATCCGGTATATGCTAAAAGCATGACGTCACAAGGAGCGGAGGCCGGAGCAGAAGCTTCAGATGCAGGTAAGTTAGGGGAAAGGGAGATGGGGAGGTATTTAGAGGGGTAGAATGAGGAGGGGGGGTTGAGCATGAGGAGGAAGGTTGAGGAGTGAGGTTGAGGAGGGGGTTGAGGTTGAGGAGGGGGTTGAGGATGGGGCGTTGAGGTTGAGGAGGGAGGTTGAGGAGGGGGTTGAGGATGGGCGGTTGAGGTTGAGGAGGGGGGTTGAGGAGGGAGGTTGAGGATGAGGAGGGAGGTTGAGGAGGGAGGTTGAGGTTGAGGAGGGATGTTGAGGAGGGGGTTGAGGATGAGGAGGGAGGTTGAGGAGGGGGTTGAGGTTGAGGAGGGGGTTGAGGATGGGGGGGGTTGAGGAGGGAGGTTGAGGAGGGGGGGTTGAGGAGGGAGGTTGAGGATGAGGAGGGAGGTTGAGGATGAGGAGGGAGGTTGAGGATGAGGAGGGGGTTGAGGATGAGGAGGGGGTTGAGGATGAGGATGGGGGGTTGAGGAGGGAGGTTGAGGATGTCGAGGGGGGGAAGAGACACAGGGAAGGGAGAGGGGGAAGAGACACAGGGAAGGGAGAGGGGAGAAGAGACACAGGGAGAGAGAGGGGGACACAAGAAAAGGGCACACAAGAGGGGGACACAGAGGGCACAAGAGGGACACAGGGGAAAGCACATTTCCCACCCTCGGCTTATACTTGAGTCACTCATTTTACCCAGTATTTTGTGGTAAAATATGTGCCTCGGCTTATACTCGGGTCGCTTATACTCGAGTATATACTATATCTATATCTAATTTTTTATTGTTGTACTTATTCATTTATTAATTAATGAATTAATTATAGCTTACCTATTTGGTGTATTTTGCAGATTTTAAACTTCTAAAGTGATAAGTTGCTTCAGAAGTGACGCCAGCAGTGACATGTACAGTCACACTGTTCATCACCTGAGGAGAAATGGAGAAAATTCCTGAAAGTTTGCGGTATTTATAAAGTGTGAGCTGAAGTCAAAACCGGTATCCATTTTGTATGTGTTAAGTGCCGCATGAAGTGTTGCTGATTTAGGGTAAGTGTTCTGAGAAAGTTTTTGATTTTGACGTGCTTGGCCTCGTTTTCATTTTTTTGGGGTGCCATTTTTTTTTTTGTTGTGTAGCGGATTTGTAAGTGCCTGAATTCGTAAAATTCAACTTCAATTTGCTTGCAACCTCACTCACAGATGTCCTGGCTGTCCCCCCGTGCTGTGTGTGATATTTTTTATGTTATTGTGTTTTTCGACGTTTGGCCGTTAACTTCGTATTTATCAGATCTTGTATTTTTTTTTTCTAAGTAGCGCGGCTTGTATTTTTTTTTATAAGTCCCGCTTTCCTGTTTGCAAAGTGTTACGGGCCATATTTTTTCCATGCAATTTTTTCAAACTGAGATTTCTGTTGATCTGCAATCTACAGTGCTAATCTCCACCAGCAAAATTAGCGTCTTTGGCACTCACTGCCTAAGTCGTACAGGGTCCTAGGGATGAGCGCCTATGGCACTCAGTGAGCCCGCAAACATTAGCAGCAACCTGCAATGCTCACAACTATATATATACTAGCGAATTGCCCGTCAAAAAATTACGGCAATGAAATAGTAAGTGAGCTAAGGGTGTTTGGTGTATATAATGTGTCTGATGTAGCCTCGTTTATTTTCTATGTCGTGCGACTTTTTCGGAATATCCGTAGCTGTTTGGTGGGCTTTTTCGGAATATCCGTAGCGGTTTGGTGGTGTTTGCGTGTTTATGGTAGTGTTTTGCGTGGTTAGGGACCTATAGCCTCGTTTTCGTTTTGTTCGGCGACCATTTTTTCTCTCGCTTAGGTGATTTTCGGGTCTCTAAACTCCGAAATTTGTGCTTAAATGGAGGTGTAACTTTACTTGCAGAGGTCCTAGGTGCCCCTCTTGCTGTGAGTAACCTTTTTATGTGTTTGTTGTTTGTATTTATTGTGTTTGTAATGTTTTTGGGGTTGCGCAGGTTGTGTCCTTGTTTTTTAACTCGTAGGTGTTTTTCGGCAAATACGTAGGTGTTTGGTGGTGTTTTGCGTCTTTAGACTGCTGTAGCCTCGTTTTTGTTTTTTCGGCGGCCATTTTTTCTCTTGCTTAGAGAATTTTTTAGTGTCTAAACTCTTTTAATTTGTCTTAAATTGAGGTGTAACTTTAGTTTTCGAGGTCCTGGATGCTTCCTCTTCCTGTAAGTAAACTTTTTATGTATTTGTTGTGTGTAATTGTTGTATTTTTCATGTTTTCATGTGCGCGTGTTGCGGACGATTTTTGCGAGGTCGCAACGTGTCTCATATTTTGTTTTAAATTTTGCGAGGGTCGTAGTTGCTGGCAAGGAGCGCAAAGGCTTGTATGCTCACAACTATATATATATTTAGAAATTTTTTCTTTCATTTCACCTTTAACGGCTTGTATGCTCACAACTATATATATACTAGCGAATTGCCCGTCAAAATATGACGGCAATGAAATTGTAAGGTAGCTAATGCTGTTTGGTGTATAATAATGAAATATGTAATACATTACTAAATGAATATACTTTACCTATTTTGAAGCATTGTGTTGAAGAGCTGGCAATCTGTTTTGATGTTGCTGGAGCATTAGTGGTGTGCAGCTGCTGTGTAAGCATGCTGAATGTGTGCACTGTGTGGTATGAATATCCGTAGGTCGTTTGTTGTGTTTTGCGAGTTTCTTGTGGTGTTTTGCGAGTTTAGAGTGCTGTAGCCTCGTTTTCGCTTTGATCGGCGGCCATTTTTTCTCTTGCTTACATTTTTTTTGTTGTCTTTAAACTCTTTTATTTCGAGTAAAATGAAGGTCTAAGTTGCATTTTTGAGGTCCTGGGTGCTCCCTCTTGGTGTAGGTAAGGTTTTTATGTATGTGCTGTGTTTATGTATTGTGTTTTACATTTTGTAATGTTCGCGAGTTGCGTCAGAGTGTTGTGAGGCCGTAATGTGTGTGAACGTGTGTCGTATGTTGTTTGTGAGTGTTGTAATGTGTGTGTCGTGCTCTTTGGGTTGCGACGTGAACTTTGCGAGGGTCGCAGTTGCTGGCATGGACCGCCTTCGGCGCTCCATGCCAGCAACTGCGGCCCTCGCTTTGCGAGGTCCTCAGGTGCTGGCATGGAGCGCCTACGGCGCTCCATGCCAGCAACTGAGACCCTCGCCCAGTGCCCTCGCTATGCGAGGGCCGCGACTCGCGTAGCGAGCCCGCAGCGTTAACAACAACTCGTACGCTCACAACTATATATGTGATTTAGACATTTTTTCTTTCATTTCACCTTTAAATTTTATTTCCCAGACAGTGTATTTAGACTAGTATAAAAGGAGTAAATGGTGGGCTCCGCTACCACCAAATTTATATCAGGTGTCTTATCTTAATAGGTGGTTAACTGTCAATTTTGTTTAAAGTATTGTACAGATAGTAAGATACTGAGATATTATATGATATATAACCGGTGACTATCATTGCTGAATTTTTTAATGTTTTTAGAATATGTATTGTAGGTTGAATTTTCTGAATAAATTATGAGCTTTTATTGAATAATTTTCTTGTCAGATTACTAAGATAACTCTGTTCATTACTGTTTACTATAACTACGGATGTTATACAGGTGTGGATACATAGGTGTCTTTCTCTTTCTGTTTTTTGAATATATCCTTACACTTTTCCACTCCTGTTGGTACATATAAGATGTATATTTAGGTATTTACCTTTGAAATCTAAAATTTAAAATTTATATTGTACAGCCTCCACACTTTATACTGGTCCTTATTTATATAAACAGCATTACCTGCCTTACAATTTTATGCCCGTAATTTTTTGACGGGCAATTCGCTAGTATATATATATAATTGAAGAATGAAGCAGCTGTGAATGTCCAGTTATGTTATAATTCATATAGATTAATAATGAGTATTGCAGTATATTATAGATACATAATAATTGAGGTTGAAAAACGACTTATAGTCCCATTAAATTCAAAGCCTGTAACGGCATCGGCACACCCCAAAGGCTGCGGGCTTGAAATTTGGCTGCGTTACAGAGCTATTAAACTGAGCCATGCCACGAGTTACAGGCCGTAGACGCAAGCACGTAAACCCTTTCCGCGCACGCAAGCTGTAAAGGTGCTGGTCGAGCCGTGATCGTCCGTCACTATCCATTTCGGGGTTAACATAGTGCTACACAGGCCTCTCAGCCAATAGAAAGTTGTCTAGTCGAAGATCTAGGTCACAGAGTTGGTGGTTGGTTTCAAATTTTAGCGAGAGTAGGAGGGTTTGGAGAGAAGTATTTTGCGGTTTTCTTCATTTATATTCTATTACACTTTTATATTATACATTTATATTCTATTACAGGATTTTACACTTAATCCTTGATTACACATATTTACAGATTACAAATAACTGCAATACACATAATTTAAAGAACACAAATAGAGACATATAGAGCTAGGTCACTCCATACACAAAATACACATAATACACACATTTTTTTCCATCCTATATATACAGCAACACTTATTGTTTTTTAACCTTATTTTCTTTTTGGGATTATAATGGAGGGAGGAGAGAGGAGGGGAGAGGTGGGGAGGAGGAGAAGACGAGAGGTGAGAAGGAGAGAGAGAGGTGGCCATGGGGAGAAGTGGTGGGGAGAGGAGTGGTGGAGAGGAGGAGGTGGCAGAGGAGGAGCAGGATGGGAGTGTAGAGGAGGAGGTTGGTGGTGGCAGCGTGGCCCGAGCACCAGGCACAAGTAGGAGAGGGACAGAGGGGAAGGGGCCGGATCTCAGGGGAGGTGGTGGTTCAGGGGAGGGACAGGCCTCAGGGACTGGTCAGGGAGATGAAGATCCCCGTTCAGGGGAGGGAAAGGCCTCAGGGACAGGTCAGGGTGATGAGCATTCCCGTCCACAGTCGGTAGGGCAAGAGGCTAAGTGCAAGCACAGGGCCAACAATTATATGCACTGGGAGAATGTGTTCCTCCTCGGTGCTATCCGTGGCCGCCCAGTGATTCTTGCGGTGGGGAAGGGAAGTTAGGCCAGGGCCTAGGGCTCAGGTGGGTAGTGGCAGGGTGATCCGAGCACCAGGCACACAAAGGAGAGGGACAGAGGGGAAGGGGCCTGATCCCAGTGCAGGGGGGGGGTAGTTCGGGGGAGGGACAGAGCTTAGGGATAGGTCAGCAAGATGAGGATCCTCGTCCACAGTTAGGAGGGCAAGAGGCTAAGGGCAAACACAGGGACAACAATTATATGCACTGGGAGAATGTCTTCCTCCTCGGTGCTATACGTGGCCGCCCAGAGGAGGGGCATGTCATATGGCTAGTGGGGTCACCAGCTCGACCACCGGCAACACAGACTGGTTTCGACCCCACTATCCCCATCTTCCAAAGAATGAGCATCTCGCAAGGGCCCTCACACCTGAGCTATGGGGATGACATAAGCCAGCCACCACCTCCTTTACCCCACAGAAGGTCGCTGGGTTGGCAGCCACCACCACTACTGGGCCCACCCAAACTACCTCCAGTTTTGCCCCAGACCCCAGCCGTGCCCCAGACCCTCCGAGACCAGACACCACCACCTCTTCACCTGGCCCCACGCCCCAAGGGCCACCATCACCCAGATCAGGCCAGGCTGCACAGGCGGAGATCCTGATGCTCATGCAACAGCAGGTGGAGTTGCTTCGGGGGGGTTTCCAAGCCAGTATCTCCGCCAATCAGCGTGGCAAGGCGCAATAGGGGTGAGAGGAGGCATCATTTGATGACTGAATCCTACCTGGCCAGGCTGCTCAGGATTGGGGAGGACCAGAGCGCATTCCAAGGAGTCACGCGGGGGCCATGTGATGCGCTCTGATCCCCAGCCCCGCCTCCTCCACCCAGGAGCTATCCCCCGGTCACCAGCAGCCCAGCCCCTCCTCTCCTCCTACCATGCCTATGCCACCACCACTGTAGGTGCCGCTGCCTCCCAGGGGGTTGTCTCTCCCTTCCCCCTCCCCCAACCACCAGCAAGGAGACGGTGGCCGGCCACGGGGGATTGGGTCCCTGTGCCTAGGTGGAGGAGGATGTAGGGGCTGCGCATTTGTTTGTGCCTTCACAACAGCACTCCTCAGTGACATTTCTTCAATGGCAGCTCCCCCTTAACATGTAGCTCCCACAATCTTAAAGCTATCATATAGCCAGATATAGACTAATATCGCTATGGCGGTGCACTTGCAAAGTCTCACAATGGCATGTTAATGACAGCCAGCATTAATGTATGCACTAGTGAAGCTTGTGATCCTGACCTCAATAGCAGTCTGAAAACAGATCATCGGGTCTGATGTAAGTAACAGTGAACTTTCCAGGATGGGTGTAGTGGAGATTACCCCTGATGGAGATGAGTTGGCTGTCGCTCCACGTGCCTCTGCACAGCCTCCATGTGTTTTTGCGGCCCTTCCTGATGTGTTAGAGTAGTTTAGATTGGTTTATTTTCCCCTCGTCCCCTTGTGGATTGCTAAGTGGTGGTGGTGTAGGGGCTTGTGTACCTGAATAAAACTGTGAACTATACCATCTAGGGCCAGTGTAGGTGGACAGGTATAGCAGAGAGGTCAGACAAATAACAGTCCACTAGAAAAGGAACTGGCAGCCCACTCAAGTATATTTGGCATGCAAACCTTGTGGAAGAGCACAGGCAGAGACCTAGCTAAATGTGCTGCAGTCCATTGGGTCACAGAGTCAGATACGGCTGAAAGACTGGACAACAAATAATAAAATGTTCCCCTGGTACTTAATCTGAACAACCCGCCAACGATCTGGGTTACAGGCAGAAAAGCCCTACAGGACATCAAAATTTGAACTCTGTTGCCACAAATGTTTTGATCTGTCAAGCCTGTAACTGTTACCTTCCAATCACACTATTAAATTGCAATGATTTCCCAAAGACACAGTGGCGTTCAAGCCCATAACCCACAAATAGGGGCAAAAATATTACGGCCTCCAAATTAGACCCACAAGAGGTTTACAGACAATTTCTCAACACTGTAAAAGACATTTTTTTTTTTTTATATATTCTTTATTTTTCCCACTGAATTTTTGTAGACAATAATAATAATTTTGAGTCAGTCCAGTGGCAACCGCAAGGAGTGTACATCCTGCCATATGTATGCAATACTGGAACACATGACCCAGGGTCCATGCCTTTGTGGCAGGTGTGAGCATGTTGCCTCTCTGGAAGCTCAAATTGGAGAACTGGAGAGGAGAATTGCAGCACTTGGTGATATTGCTCCACTGGAAAGGGAGTTGGTGCTCTCTCTCCCATCATCTCCCCCTCTTTCCTTCCCATCATCTGCCTCTCCAATCCTCCCCCTCTGTCTCTCCCCTCTACATCTGTTTCCATCCTCTCCCCATTGGCCTCTCCCCTCTCTGCCTCTCCCACTCTCTCCCCACTCTGTCTCTCCAATCCTCTCCCCTCTCTTTCTCTCCTATCCTCTCCCCCTCTGTCTCACCTATCCTCTTTCCCTCCATTCTCTGTCTCTCCCAGTCTTTTCCAGGATCTCCCCTCTGTCTCTCTCATCCTCTGCCATCTCTGTCTCTCCCATCCTCTCCCCGTCTGTCTCTCCCATCCGCACCCCCTTTATTACTCCCATTCTCTTCCCTCCCTGTCTCTCTCATCCTCTCCCCCTCTGCCCCTTCCACCTTCTGTCTCACCTTTCTTTGCCTCTCCCATCCTCTCCCATTCTCTCCACCCTCTGTCTCCCCACCCTCTTTCTCTCCCATCCTCTGTCCCTCCCCTCTCTGTCTCGCCCATCCTCTCCCCTTTCTGTCTATCCCCCTCTTCATCTCTCTCATCATCTCCCCCTTCTTTCTCTCCCATCCTCTGCCTCACCCATCCTACCCCCTCTCTGTCTTTCCCATCCTCTCCCCTTTCTGTCTCTCCCATCCTCTCCCCACTCTGTCTCTCCCATTCTCTGTCTCTCTCATCTCTGCCTCTCAAATCTTCTCCCTTCTCTATCTCTCCCATCATTTTCCCCCTCTGTCCCTCCCATCATCTGCCCTCTCCCATCCTCCCGCTCTGTCTTTCCCCTCTCCACCTCTCCCATTCTCCCCCCCCTCTTTCTCTCCAATCCTCTCCTCTCTCTTTATCTCCCATCCTCTCCCTCTCTTTCTCTCCGCTCTCTGTTTCTCCAATCGTCTCCCCTCTCTTTCTCTCCCATCCTCTCCCCTCTCTGTCTCTCCCCTCTTTGTCTCTCACATCCTCTACCCCCTCGGTGTCTCCCATCCTATGTCTCTCCCCGTCTTTCCCATGATCTCTCCCCTCTGTCTCTTTCATCCTCTGCACTCTAAGTCTCTCCCAACCTCTCCCCCTCCGTCTCTCCCAACCTCTCACCCTCTGTCTCTCCCATCCTGTACCTCTCCCATCCTCTCCCCGCTCTGTCTCTCCCATCATCTCCCCCTTCTTTCTCTCCCATCCTCTGCCTCGCCCATCCTACCCCCTCTGTCTTTCCCATCCTCTCCCCTCACTATCACTTCCATCCTCTCCCCTCTCTGTCTCTCCCATCCTACCCTGTCTCTTCCATCCTTTTCCTGCTCTGTCTCTTCCATTCTCTGTCCCTCAACTCTCTGTCTCTCTCATAATCCCCCACTCTCTCTTATCCTCTCCCCTGTCTCTCTTCTGTCTCTCTCATCCTCTCTGTCTCTCCTCTCTGTTTGTCCTCTCTCTGTCTCTCTGATCCTCCCCCTCTGTGTCTCCCATCCTCCCCCCTCTGTGTCTCCCATCCTCTGTCTCTCCTAACTCTGCCTCTCTCATCCTCTCCCTCCTCTATCTTTCCCATCATCTCCCCCTCTGTACCTCCCATCATCTGCCTCTCCTCTCCTCTTTCTCTGCCTCTCCCCTTTCCGCCTCTCCTATCCACTCCCCCCTCTGTCTCTCCCCTCACTGCCTCTCCCATCCTCTCCCCCCTCTGTCTCTCCCCGCTCTGCCTCTCCCCTCTCTGCTTCTCCCATCCTGCCCCCTCAGTCTCTCTCATCCTCTCCCCTCTCCGTCTCTCTCATCCTATCCCCCCTCTGTCTCTCCCATTGTTACCCCCCTCTGTCTCTCCACTCTCTGTCTATCCTGTTATCTGTCCCTCTGCTCTCTGTCTCTCCCATCAGATCTCCCTCTCTCTCATTGTTTCCCTTCTCTGTCTCCCCCATCCTCTCCACTTTCTGTCTCCCCCATCCTCTCCACTTTCTGTCTCTCCGATCCTCTCCCCTCTCTTTCTCTCCCATTCTCTCACCTCTCTGTCTCTCTAATCTGCTCCCCCCTCTGTCCCACCTTTCTCTGTCTAACCCATCTTTCTCATGATCTCCACCCTCTGTCTCTCTCATCCTCTGCCCTCTCTGTCTCCCGTCCTCTTCCTCTAAGTCTCTCACATCCTCTCCCCCACCTCTATCACTCCAATCTTCTCCCCTCTCTGTCTCTCTCATCCTCTCCCCCATCTTTGCCTCTACCATCCTCTCCCCACTCTGTCTCTCCTCCCTCTGTCTTTCCCATCCTCTGTCCCTCCCCGCTCTGACTCTCCCATCAGCCCTCCCTCTATCTCATCTTCTCCCTTCTCTTTCTATCCCATAATCTCCCCTTTCTGTCTCTCCCATCCTTTCCCCCCTCTGTCTCTCCCATCCTCTGTCTCTCTCCTCTCTGCCTCTCCCATCCTTTCCCCACTCTGTCTCTCTCATCCTCTCCCCCTCTGTCACTCACACCCTCTTCCCTCTCTGTCTCTCACAATCTCTCCCCTCTCCGTCTCTCCCATCCTCACCCTCCCCTGTCTCTTCCATCCTCTCCCTCTGTTTCTTCCAATCTCTGTCCCTCCACTCTGTGTCTCTCCCATCATCCCCCTCTCACTCATCCCCTCCCCCTCTGTCTCTTACATGCTCTCCTTTTTCTGTCTCTCCCATCCTCTCCCCCCACTGCCTCTCCCATCCTCTCCCCCCACTGCCTCTCCCATCCTCTCCCCCCTCTGTCTCTCCCCTCTCTGCCTCCCCATCCTCTCCCCTCTCTGCCTCTCCCATCCAATACCCACTCTGTCTCTCCAATCCTCTCCCCTCTTTTTCTCTCCTATCCGCTCCCCTCTCTGTCTCTCTCTCATCCTCTCCCTTCTCTGCCTCTTCCACCATCTGTCTCCCCTATCTCTGCCTCTCCCACCCCCCCCTCTGTCTCTCCTCCCTCTGTCCCTCCCCTCTCTGACTCTCTGATCAGCTCTCACTATATCATCCTCTCCCCTTTCTGTCTCTCCCATCCTCTCCCCCATCTGTCTCTCCCATCATCCCCCCTTCTGTCTCTCCCCACTCGGTCTCTGCCATCCTCTCCCCATTCTGTCTCTCCCACCATCTTTCTCTCCCCTCTCTGTCTCTCCCATCATCTCCTTCCTCTGTCTCTCATCCTCTCTCCTCTCTGACTCTCCCATCCTCCCACCCTCTGACTTTCTAATCCTCTCCCCTCTATGACTCTCCCATTCTCTGCATCTCACATCCTCTTCCTCCTCTGACCCTCCCCTCTCTGTCTCTCCCATTCTCCCCCCCCTCTGTCTCTCCCATCTTCCCCCCTATCTGTCTCTCCCATCCTCTCCACCATCTACCTCTCCCATCTTCTGTTTCTCCTCTCTCTGTCTCTCCCATCCTCTCCCCCTCTGTCTCTCCCATCCTCTGTCTCTCTCCTCTCTGCCTCTCCCATCCTTTCCCCACTCTGTCTCTCTCATCCTCTCCCCCTCTGTCACTCACACCCTCTTCCCTCTCTGTCTCTCACAATCTCTCCCCTCTCTGTCTCTCCCATCCTCTCCCTCCCCTGTCTCTTCCATCCTCTCCCTCTGTTTCTTCCAATCTCTGTCCCTCCACTCTCTGTCTCTCCCATAATCCCCCTCTCACTCATCCCCTCCCCCTATGTCTCTTTCATGCTCTCCTTTTTCTGTCTCTCCCATCCTCTCCCCCCACTGTCTCTCCCATCCGCTCCCCTCTCTGTCCCTCCCGTCTCAGCTTTGCCCATCCAACCCCCTTCTGTCTCTCTCATGCTCTCCCCTATTTGTCTCTCCCATCCTCTTCCCCTCTGTCTCTCCCATCCTGTACCCCTCTGTCTCTCCAATCCTCAGCCCCCGGGTATCTCACTTCCTTTGTCCCTCCTCTTTCTGTCTTTCCCATCATCTCCCACCTCTGTTTTTCTCATCCACCCCCTCTCTGTCTCTCTTATCCTCTCCCCCTCTGTCACTCACACCCTCTTCCCTCTCTGTCTCTCACAATCTCTCCCCTCTCTGTCTCTCCCATCCTCTCCCTCCCCTGTCTCTTCCATCCTCTCCCTCTGTTTCTTCCAATCTCTGTCCCTCCACTCTCTGTCTCTCCCATAATCCCCCTCTCACTCATCCCCTCCCCATCTGTCTCTTTCATGCTCTCCTTTTTCTGTCTCTCCCATCCTCTCCCCCCACTGTCTCTCCCATCCTCTCCCCTCTCTGTCCCTCCCGTCTCAGCCTCGCCCATCCAACCCCCTTCTGTCTCTCTCATGCTCTCCCCTATTTGTCTCTCCCATCCTCTCCCCCTCTGTCTCTCCCATCCTGTACCTCTCTGTCTCTCCAATCCTCAGCCCCCGGGTATCTCACGTCCTTTGTCCCTCCTCTTTCTGCCTTTCCCATCATCTCCCACCTCTGTCCGCCCCCTCTCTGTCTTTCTCATCCTCTCCCCTCTCTGTCTCTCTCATCCTCTCCCCCCGCCTCTCTATTCTCTGTCTCGCTAATCTCTACCTCTCCCATCCTCTCCCCCTCAGTCTCTCTCATCCTCTCCGTCTCTCTCATCCTATCCCCCCACTGTCTCTCCCATTGTTACCCCCCTCTGTCTCTCCACTCTCTGTCTATCCTATTATCTTTCCCTCTCCTCTCCGTCTCTCCCATCAGATCTCCCTCTCTCTCATTGTTTCTCTTCTCTGTCTCCCCCATCCTCTCCACTTTCTGTCTCCCCCATCCTCTCCACTTTCTGTCTCTCCCATCCTCTCCCCTCTCTTTCTCTCCCATTCTCTCACCTCTCTGTCTCTCTCATCCACTCGCCCCTCTGTCCCACCTTTCTCTGTCTAACCCGTCTTTCTCATGATCTCCACCCTCTGTCTCTCTCATCCTCTGCCCTCTCTGTCTCCCGTCCTCTCCATCTCAGTCTCTCACATCCTCTCCCCCACCTCTATCACTCCAATCTTCTCCCCTCTCTGTCTCTCTCATCCTCTCCCCCATCTTTGCCTCTACCATCCTCTACCCACTCTGTCTCTTCTCCCTCTGTCTTTCCCATCCTCTGTCCCTCCCCGCTCTGACTCTCCCATCAGCTCTCCCTCTATCTCATCTTCTCCCTTCTCTTTCTCTCCCATAATCTCCCTTTTCTGTCTCTCCCATCCTCTCCCCTCTCTGTCTCTCCCATCCTCTCCCCTCTCTGTCTCTCCTGTCTCTCCCATCATCCTCCCTTCTGTCTCCCCCCACTCTGTCTCTCCCATCCTCTCCCCATTCTGTCTCTCCCATCCTCTGTCTCTCCCATCCTCTTTCTCTCCCCTCTCTGTCTCTCCCGTCATCTCTCCCCTCTGACTCTATCATCCTCTCCCCTCTCTGCCTCTCCCATCATATGTTTCCCCCATCTCTTCCTCTCCCATCCTCTCCCCCTCTGTCTCTACTCCCTCTGTGTCTCCCATCCTATGTCCCTCCCCTCTATTTCATCCTCTCCCTTATGTTTATCTCCTATCCTCTCCCCTCTCTGTCTCTACCATCCTCTCCCCCTCTGTCTATCCCACCATCTCCCCCTTCTGTCTCTTCCATCCTCTACCTCTCCCATCCTCTCCATCATCTGTCTCTCCCATCATCTCCCCCCTCTGTCCCTCCCATCATCTGCCTCTCCCATCCTCCCCCTCTGTCTTTCCCCTCTCCCATCCACTCCCCCCTCTGTCTCTCCCCGCTCTGCGTCTCCCCTCTCTGCTTCTCCCATCCTGCCCCCTCAGTCTCTCTCATCCTCTCCCCTCTCCGTCTCTCTCATCCTCTCCCCTCTCCGTCTCTCTCATCCTCTCCCCTCTCTGTCTCTCCCATTGTTACCCCCCTCTGTCTCTCCACTCTCTGTCTATCCTGTTATCTGGCCCTCTGCTCTCTGTCTCTTCCATCAGATCTCCCTCTCTCTCATTGTTTCCCTTCTCTGTCTCCCCCATCCTCTCCACTTTCTGTCTCTCCCATCCTCTCCACTTTCTGTCTCTCCGATCCTCTCCCCTCTCTTTCTCTCCCATTCTCTCACCTCTCTGTCTCTCTAATCTGCTCCCCCCTCTGTCCCACCTTTCTCTGTCTAACCCATCTTTCTCATGATCTCCACCCTCTGTCTCTCTCATCCTCTGCCCTCTCTGTCTCCCGTCCTCTTCCTCTAAGTCTCTCACATCCTCTCCCCCACCTCTATCACTCCAATCTTCTCCCCTCTCTGTCTCTCTCATCCTCTCCCCCATCTTTGCCTCTACCATCCTCTCCCCACTCTGTCTCTCCTCCCTCTGTCTTTCCCATCCTCTGTCCCTCCCCGCTCTGACTCTCCCATCAGCCCTCCCTCTATCTCATCTTCTCCCTTCTCTTTCTATCCCATAATCTCCCCTTTCTGTCTCTCCCATCCTTTCCCCCTCTGTCTCTCCCATCCTCTGTCTCTCTCCTCTCTGCCTCTCCCATCCTTTCCCCACTCTGTCTCTCTCATCCTTTCCCCCTCTGTCACTCACACCCTCTTCCCTCTCTGTCTCTCACAATCTCTCCCCTCTCTGTCTCTCCCATCCTCACCCTCCCCTGTCTCTTCCATCCTCTCCCTCTGTTTCTTCCAATCTCTGTCCCTCCAC